>PVJC01002862.1:8262-75122 GCA_004026665.1 Murina feae
CCCCCCCCCCCCCGACCTGGGGCTCGCAGCAGCCCGGGGACTGGACAGGGGAGGTCCCTGCCTCTGTCCGAACCTGTACCCCAAGACCCCCGCCATGAAGGCGCGCCTGCGTCCAACCTGCTTGGGGCAGAAGAACAGGTACTCCCTGACGATGCAGACCAGGAAGAGGGGGTCCAGCTTTTCGAAGTACTCGGGGCCCAGGGGGAGGCCCTGCATGCCGAAGAAGTGCATCTCGGCCGCCTCCTGCAGGTAGGACGTCACCTCCTGCTCCCCCTTGTGTCGCTTGGACGCCAGCAGGGCTTGGAGGAAAACCAGCACCTGTGGAGGCAGGCCCGGGTCTTGGAACCAACGCCAGCCGGGCAGAGTTGGTCAATGAAGGTGAAGCAGAGGCCCAGGCCATCTTGCCTACACTCTACCTTGGGGCGGAGGAGTTTGGGGGTGGGGGGACACACTCCTGGAGCAACCCATGCCCTCAGGGAGCTCTGACCTCTGACTTCCCCAGGGACTGCTGCACCTCCTTCAGAAATTCCAGCTGGTGCTCAGCCTCCTCCAGGTGGCCCTCTAGGATCTGGCCCCAGATGATCCCTGGGAATGGAACAGAACATGGATCAGCAGGCCAGCTCCCAAGCAGGGCCAGCAGGCCAGCAGGCCAGCAGGCCGAGGAGCGAGGTGGTGGTATAAAGGTCAACTTGCCCCAGCTCGTCTGCAGCTCAGTAGGACTTCCTGCTACTGCTAGAGATAAGGAAATAGTCATACTCTAGCCAAAACTTATGAGTCTGTGAGAAATAGAGCAAACAAACTTTGTGCGTCATCTTTTGTGGTGTTTGCAAATAAAAGCTTACTTTTGCATCTGGTCGCTGCTGTAGCGTCAGTCCTCGCTTCGGTGGGGGCTGGCGCTGGCAGGCAGCTGGCCAGCTCAATAAATCCTCCCTTGCTGCTTAAGACCTAATTGGAGTTGGTGGTCTTATTCTCGCCCGTGTTGGTCTGCAATATTGGGACCTCGGCAGAAGGGTTTATGAAGTTCATCTTCATAAACTTAAAGTGATACATGCTCACGGGAAAGAATTCAAATGCGAAGGCAAAGAAGAAGAGCAGCCCTAGTCCATGCTCTGCCTTTAACCGTGCCTCCCTCCAGAGGTGACTTCAGGTTATTAGCGCACGCACAGCCTTCCCAGGAGTTCATGCACACCCACCCCGTTCTCCTTCATAAAGATGTGATATGCCATGGCGGTTGGGACCATTTGTTTGACTGCTGCCCTACTGCGGGACGCCTCATCTCACACTTGGTTTGCGTTCAACGACTAACCCTCGCAGTGCTGTGGTGAGCGTGTTGTGTGCGTTCCAATCCCTGAAGTAGAGGCGATGGGTCAAAGAACGTGCGTATCTAAAACACCGAGAGATAAGGCCAGCTTGTCCTCCACTTGAATTCATATAACTGCCAAGAATTTGAAAGTATTCTTTCCTTTTCACCTCGCAGACACACTTTATTGCTTGCCAGTCTCAAAAGTGAATTCTAACTTGGTTTAATTCACATGTTTTATTATTATTATTATTATTATTATTATTATTATTATTAGGAAGAATGAACATCTTTGCATATATTTAATGGCCTCTTCTTTTCTACTATGAAATTTTCATTCAGAGCTTTTTCCTGTTTTTCTTTTGGGGTGATTTTTCCACCTCTATCTATATTATTAACTCTCTGTAGCTAACATTTTCTATTAGTTTGCTATTTACCTTGTAACTATTGTTAGTGTCTTTTGCCATCCATGAGTTTTAAATGTTTTCACAGTCAAATCAGTAAAATATTTTCTTTACAGTTTCTGAGTATTGTGGTCATGCTTAGAATCCCCAGTGAACTCAAGTCCAATGTAATATTTATGTTTAAATACTTAATTCATTTGGAACTTATTATTGAATATGGATAGCCAATTATCCAACTATAATCACTGGACTTGGGTTTGAAGTGTCATCTTTACCCTAAGACCTGCTTCTATCCCATTTTATCTGTTTATTCCAGTATTGGCCTCACGCTAGTTTGACTGCTATTGTTTTGTGATACGTTTTGAATTTGGGAGGACAAATCCCTTCTGTTTCTACTCTTCTTCTTTTGATGTTTTTGGGCCATTTTGCTGTACTTATTCCTGTCTTCCTAGCCACTGTCTTGGTTTTCAGTGATAACTGTCCTGCTATTTGGCTCATCTGTGGAATTTTTAATTTTGTAATCACGTTTTTAACTTTTAACAACTCGTTTTTGTTCCCTGTATTTTTTCACAGTAGCATGTTCTTCACGTATTGACCTCACAGCCTCTGGAGCCAGCCGACTCTGAAGGTGTTTTGTGGGGGGACGTCTTCTCTGTATCAGCCATGACCTTGCACGCACCCGCTCGGCCCCTCATTCAAAACCGTCAGAATTTTTACAAAAGGACTGGGCTAATTTGTAGTAGCCGCTGGGCAGATTTCCCGAATTGTGAAGGTTCGTGATTTTCTCAGCCAGCCCAGATGACGCCAGGATGCATGCGAGGGGGCCTGGCCTGGGCTGGAGCCCGTGGGACTGACCCATGGACTTCCCTTCTGGCCCACGCGCTGGGGCCCTCCTCTTAAATGAGGAAACAGGGAAGGAGTCAGCCTGGTGGAGGAACGTTTTAGGGGATTTTGCCCATGTGCCCAGCAGCCACGTCTGGCTGTCCTTCTCGCCCCTGTGGAGGTGGGAAGCCACCGGGGGCTCTGCTTCCTCCAGAGCCTCCTGACTCCGCCTCCGGTCGCCAGTGTTGCTTTGAATACACTTTTGAGTGTTCCCGGGCCTCTCCTGTGTGAGTATTTCTATGCTTGTAGATTCATGGAAAAGCACCTTGTCATATAATGCACCCCCAAACTCACACACCCTCTGGGGAGAGTGCTCCCCCACGCCGCTCCTTTGGACCCAGGAAGGCCACCCTGATTGGCTGCCAGCACCTGCCCTTCCAGCGCCCCACCCTTCCCAGCCTGCAAAGACCTGTCAAGGCGGCCACACTGTTCTCGTCCACTTTCATGGCCTCGGAGTACCACACAGCTGCCTCTTTCACTTGGTCCTGCAGGATGAAGAGATAGCCCAGCTCTATGGCCAGGTGGGTGTAGGTGGGTGCGGCCAGAAAGGCACGTTCGATGAAGCTGCACACCAGCTGTAGAATCATCTGGTGCCTCCCACACTGCAAGGAAGGGACACACAGGGATGGGGAGACCAGTCAGCCCAGCGGGTCTGAACAGGGCCGCATCAGAATTGGGGGACATTTTAACAGGCCTCGGAGGGGGGCTCAGGAGAGCCTTGCCGGCACCCTATGTCCAGGCAGCTGGGTCTGAGTCGCTGTTCAGCTCTCAAAGGACCTCCCCTGGGCCGCATCTGCCTCCTGTCTGGCCGCAATAACTGGTCCAACAAATCGCCATGAGGTTTTTCAGAAACTGAAGCTCGGTGACAGAGGTTCTTGTGCCCCGCTGGTGGGAAGTGACCCCATAGGCTGCGAGCAGCCACATTCCCTGCCATGTGCAGGGTCTACAGAGAGACTTGGCCCAGACATGGAGGGAGAGATAGTCTCCCAGTGGCATTTGACCCCACAGTTCTGTCCCCCGAGGCCCGAGAGCTACCCCTGTTCCTACAGCAAGTCCTTCTAGTAAACCCTGCTCTGGGGCTGATGGGGCTGACAGAGGCAGACGGTTTGGCGGCCTGGCCTGTTCTCACCTTGCCTGATGTCGGAGAGGCCTCCTAGACGGGCCAGCCTTCCCAGGTCACTTCCGCAGAAGGAATATGGGAGTTGGGTGCTCGGTACCCTGAGGCCAGAGCTGGGCATGGCTCTGCTGTGCAACAGCCATACTACCACCCTCTTTCCTGAAAAGAGGCGCCACCCACTCTCAAAGTGCTGCCTGACCTCATCTCCCTGATCTTCTTAGCATCTCTGAGGGGAATCTGGGCTGAGGAGACAGAGCCCACACGACACAGGTGTTGGCCAGAGGCGGGTAGGGGCCATGGGGTGTGGGAGGTCAGCCCGAGAGGCCAAGTGTGAACCAGAGAGAGGAGAGGTGGAATACACAGGGAGCTCCCAGGGGGACCATAGCTTCCCCTCCCCCAACCAAGGGACACAGTGTGAAGCAGTAGTTCAGAACCAGGAAAGCACCTTCTTACCAGTCTGCTCACCACAATAATTTTTTTAAGATGGAGGCTTGGATTTTGGGGTTCTCTTGTCTCTAGTGCCTTGATCAGATTTCTAATGTGATCAGCAGCCTGCAGGGACAAAACAGACAACGTCAGAGGCAACGTGTCCAACAGGAGTTGGTCAGAGGTTCTCCAACCCAGCTGGGCATCACCATCAGCTGGGGAACCTTACAAACGCCCACCACCCCCTGAGTGACAGCCCCCGAGGCCCAGGCGTAACTGGACGTGAGGTCCAGGTACTGGCATTGCTTCAGAGCCTCATAGGTGGGGCTTTCAGGAACATCGTGCATCGAAGAGCTGGCACTGCCCCTTGAGAGTGTGAAGAGACGCTGCCCTTTCACACCCACCCGGGCAGAGCCTGGAGCCAGCTGTCACTGTGCCCACACTGCAGGGCACCAGGCCAGCAGCAGACTGCCTGGCAGGGAGGAGGGAGCCACGATTCAGGGAGCACGCGCCAAAGCCTTGGGGTTGGAGGTGCTATGAAGGGTTCCTCTATGGCTATGTTTGTTTCAAGGCTCAACTTCTGAGTCTTGAAAGAACTTACTGTGGTTATGTTTCCTTCTCTCGCAAGCTCATGCACAGCTAGAATTTGGTAGGCATCGATGTTTCTTTTATCTTTTTCTAGGATTCTGAAAGAGGAAGAGGAGCCACATGAATGTAGAGTATTCCTAGGCAGGGCAAGGATGGTGTAGCAGCAGCAACTTTTGGTTGTCTTCCACTATCCACTCTCCCCTCTTTTAACACTAGAACTCCCAAACTGGTGGGACACATGGCTAGCCAGAACAAAAACTACACTTCCCAGCTTCCCTCTGCAGCTTCGGTGTGGCCATGTGATTCAGTTCTGGCCAATATACACTCAGGTGCCCAGTGTGATATCCAGCGATGGCCTTACAGTAGGCCTCCCAGTTCTTCCTTTTCCTCCTTCCTGCTGGCTGGCACGTGGACCATGCGAGCCACATCCTAGGGATGGTAGAGCAGCGAGACAGAAGGGGCTCAGGTATCCTGTAGCCCTGAACCACCAAACTTTTTCCTGAGAGAGGCACAACCTTTTATGTTATTTAGGTCATGTATTTTGGGGTGCCTTTGTGAGAGAAGCCTATTCCTATCCCAACAAACACAGACATGACCACGGTAGCAGGGTGTGAGGTGGGCAGGAGTGCACACCGCTGTAAGCGGAAAGGGCACTTTGGTTTCTATCCTCTGCCATTGTGGAGGCTGTTTCTGGTCATATTACAGACTTTACAATGTTCTGTTTCTCGATAGGAAACTTCCTGTTTTTTTGGTCTCATCAGGGAATGGCCTTTTGTTTAATGAGGGTTACTCTAATTAGCATGTAAAATTCAACACATTTAGGCACAGTCCACATTCAAGGAGTTCTAACCATTTACAATGATTGTGAACCTCATACATTTGGGGCAGGGGGGAACCACCACTTTTTGTTTTTTAAATATATTCTATTGATTTTTTACAGAGAGGAAGGGAGAAGGTTAGAGAGTTAGAAACATCGATCAGCTGCCTCTTGCACACCCCCTACTGGGGATGTGCCCGCAACCAAGGCACATGCCCTTGACCAGAATCGAACCTGGGACCCTTGAGTCTGCAGGCTGATGCTTTATCCACTGAGCCAAACCGGTCAGGGCGGAAACCACCACTTTTAACTGCTTTACAGACTAAAGAATCAGAATGGATATCAGAAAGTTCTTAGAACCAAATGATGAAAAATATGTAGCTACTACTAAAATGGTACCTCAAGGGCCAGCCATAGAGTGAAACGGTTATATTCTAAAAGGAAATTGAGAATGGATGAGACAGACATTCAACTCAAGAGTTAGAAAAAGAAAAAAACCAACAACCAGCCCTGACCGGTTTGGCTCAGTGGATAGAGCGTCGGCCTGCGGACTGAAGGGTCCCAGGTTCAATTCCGGTCAAGGGCATGTACCTTGGTTGCAGGCACATCCTCAGTAGGGGTTGTACAGGAGGCAGTTGATCGATGTTTCTCTCTCATTGATGTTTCTAACTCTCTATCCCTCTCCCTTCCTCTCTGTGGAAAATTCAATAAAATGTATTTTAAAAAAACAAACCCCAAAAACCAACAACCAACAGAATAACTCCAAGAGAAGCTGTTGGCAGGCAATAATAAAGAACAGAAATTAATAAATTAGAAAAGATATAATAGCATCAACAAAACTCAAAGCTGGTTCTTTCCTAAGACAAATAACAGAGACAACTTATTTTAACACTGCTGAAGAAAAATAAGAGGGGAGGGAAAACATAAATAATACTAGGTATGACCCAAGCAACACATCCAGAAACAGCAGAGATTTAGAAGTGGGAGAATTCCATGAACACTCAGAGCTGGCAAAGCTTTGGGGAGGACGGTGTCAAGGTGTGAGGTGCAACCCCCGGCACCAGACTCTGTGTCCCTGTGTGTGGGGGCAGCAGGACTTGGGCGAGGGTGGCCACGTGACCCCATGGCTGCGACCTTTTTAGCCAGGTGCTTCTAGATAGCCTGTGGGCCCGGGTCTGAGGCTCTAAAGCAAGCTCCTGACCCAGCTCCTGCCAGGTATGGACAGAGAGAGGGACGCTGGGCGGCCACAGAGTCACTGCACCTGTGGGGCCCTGTAGGTTGGGTGGGGTGGGATCACTTTCTTTTCTTTTCATATATATGTATATATATTTCAGAGAGGAAGAGAGAGGGAGAGAGATAGAGATAGAAATATCCATGATGGGGGAGAATCATGGTTTGGCTGCCTCCTGCACGCCCCACCCTGGGGATCCAGCTTGCAACCTCTCTCTTTAGGGAGAAAATTAGTATTATACATTTTAGCATTACTTGATAAAAACAGTTAAAGCTTAGAGTTAAAAAGACAAGCTTCAGTTATCTAGAAAACATCATCCTCACACACATACACACACACAAAACAAAGCAAAATCACACAAAAACCTCTTATCAGGCATCCCTCCCCGGAAGCTGCCTTTCTCTCTCTTCCCAGGGGAAGTGCTCCCGGGCACCCTGCACACGACCTTGAGCTCCCAGGGTCCCAGTAACTCCTGAAATCTCTGCTGTTTTGAGGACCTGCCCAGCCCTAGACTGAAAGTCTTTTCTCACTCATCAGTGACCTTTTGCCTCTAACGTTTTTATTAAAATAAATCATATCCACATTAAAAACAAATTAAACAGCACAGCAGCCCTTAGTCCCCTACCCCAACTCCTCTGTAGCGACTGCTTTCACCCTGTGACTCTTGCTGCTTCGGGTTCTGTAGGCAGCTCCCTCCATCTTCCGTGTGAACCACATGCTCCTGCCTCGTAGGACACCTGTTTCAGGTCCCAGGGGCCGGCTTCCCGCCGTAGCCGGCAGGTGTCCTCCATCTCCTCCCCCTCACCAATGGGACGCCATTGGTACTCATGACTCCTCTGGTGACCGTTTTTACTTTTGTCTTGTTCTACCAAATACACAGTATCTCCCATCTCCCCACCTTGCACGATGGGAGCATAGTAGGGGCAGGATCACCCCTCGCCCCTCGCCCCTCACCTGTGTCCTGTTTCTACCGTCTGCTCCCAGTCCTGCCGAGCCAAGAACAGCTTCATCTTGAGGACCAAGGCGGGCAGGAAGTTCTCCGAGATCACGGTGATCTGGTTCACCACCTCCAGGGCCCCCGAGTAGTTCTGCTGGGTCATGTGGTACATCACCTGTAGGAGCCAAAGAGCCTCCATCAGTGCCCACGGGGAGGGTGGTGGCGATGCCAGTGTCTCCACCAGGTCAGGAGCAGAGGCAGACACCTGGGCACCCAGTGGCCAGTCCAAGTCCACTAGAGTCCTGGGTTCCAGGACGAGCAAGGCAGGGGCTTCAGGGAGAGAGCTGAGCCCTGAGCAGGCCTGGGCTTCTCGGAGGCCATGCGAGGGCTGCCCCCTAGGGACAGAGCTGGGGTTGCGGCCACTTGCCAATTCTAGAACCTGCCCATTCATTTCCCATCTGCTTTCTTGAAACTTGTCACTGAAAACTGTCCCCTGCGGCCCACGACAGCAAATTGGGGTCAATGAGGGTTTGAGAGCAACCTCCTCTACAGCAAGGTTGTGAGGCTTTTTCTGTGTCATGGCCGCTGGGCTGGGCTGGCCAGTGCCAGTCACCAGGTTCTCCTGGGTGCGTCTGACTCAGGAGAGCCTGCGGGGTAGAGGGCAATGCTCCTAAAAGACTTGAACCCAGACCCTGAAAAGGCTGAGAGGATGCTCATGTTGGACCTATAGCAACCTTCTACGGAGGGGACTATTCTAAATAAAAACGTACAAATGAACGTGTCCAGCACCTTTTCCAAGTCTGCAACTGGAAACAACCTCAATATCCAAACAGGAGAGCAGGTTGGCACGTTAGGACAGGCCCCATTCAATAGGAGACTGGCTCTGTGCAGCCATTCCAAATGGCGTTTGCTGATTACATCTCACACGGGAAAAGAACCCACATGATAACATGCCCCACGATGACAGCTATACTGAATAACCACACGACCCCCCCACCCGATGGTGGGGGGCTGTGTGTGATCCTCTCAGGTCCAGGAGAGTCAGCAGCTGGTGGCTGTCAGGGGAGCCCCCCTCCTCGGATTGCCCTGGACCGAAGGGAGCTGCCTGCTGCCAGGTCGTACCCTTCCCCGGGGGCGGCCCACACCCAGCATCTTGTCAGCGAGGGGGGCAGTGAAGGGACACTCCAGCTCCACAAGTCCAAGCAGAGTGGCCTGAGACCTTCGCTGTGTTGGCTGTACCACCCAGCACCTCCCTCTGCCCAGTCCCACATCTTTCTCCTTCCCCACAGGTGTTACTCCCAAGGGTGCTCCCTGAGAGGGGCCCGCATGACAATCTCCATGAAAAGTGGCCGTGGAACACCCTGAACCCACACACAGAAGAAAGTCGGGGGGCACTGCCCTGGAGAGCTGACATGAGTTGTCTAGGAGTGGGAGGGCTCAGGGGGTCATTTTCATTCATCTTTTGACTTCTGCTTCTTAATGAGTGCGTACACATTTTGTAAGAAAGATAGATACAAACAGAGGAGGATAAAGGGGCAGCTTTCCTCTTAGACTGATTTAGTGTGGGTCACATGAGGAGCAAGGAACTTCATTTAAATTAAGATCAGAAAATACAAAACCACAAAGCATAGCTCCCTTCACTGATGGCCAACTAAATGAACTGACAGGTGGGAAGAGAAAAGCTGAAGTGAGGAGTACGCAAGAGAGGGGTGGAGAAAGGGGGCAGTGAGTGAAACCAAAGGCAAAGAAAGGAAGCCTGGAAAAGCTCAGGCAGGACAGACCCTGAGGAGGAGACCCTGGAGACACCATGCAGAGTGAGACACAAACCCAGACTGAGCAGGAACAAGGTGGGAACTGGGCCGCCTCCTGGGCAGCTATGTGACCCTGACCGGTCTGCTCCTCATCCTGGAGACTGAGGGACTAGGGCTCCAAAGGCCCCGTCAGGGTTCCCCCCTCCCCTCCCTACCTCCTCCCCTCCTCCCACTGCCCACCTTTCCCATCAGCCCCAGCACGTCTTTGGTGTCCTGAACACCTTGTTCCAGGTACTTGATGGCTTTCTTCGCAGTATGGGGCTTGTCTGAGGTGAGGTCCACCCAGCCTTTCAGTACGTAGCCCTGGGGGAAGAACAGGAGGAAAGGTGAGGTCTCTGGTCCCGCTGAGCCTGGAGGCAGCCCGTGTCTCCTGCCTCACGTCCCACCAGGTGTCACTGCGCACCTGCGGCCCTGCCAGGCACAGCTGCATGCAGAGCCCAAGGCAGCCCTGCTCCAGCTCAGGGCCAGGCCTTCCTCTGTCTCTTTGCCTGCAATGCCCTGCTCAGCACACGTCCCCCAAACCAAAGTATTTCCCCTGATTAACGACCACTAGTCTTTAAAACTCAGTCTAGGCGGCTTTCCTTGACCTTCCAGGCTGGGGTTGGGCCCTCCCAGGAACCCCCAGCTCTCTCACTCCCCAGGACCCCCCGCTCCCTCACTGAGGCACTCTCACCTCTCCTCACTGCCTGCTCAATGTGCACTGCGCTCGCTCCGGAGGCCAACATGGGGCCGCTCCTGCTCTCTGCACGTGAGCCCGGGCAGGCACTCTGAGCAGGTGAGCGGGAGCCACTCTGAGCTCACCGGCCTTGCTGGGTGGGGAGCCCTCCAGCCTTCACTCAGCCTCTCCTGGCAGATGGGGCAGGCAGGGAGGGTGGGAGGATCAGAGGAGCCCTAGCAGGGTGCCCTCGGGGCCCAGACCTGTGTTTCTCCCCTCTTCCATTACTGCCCTCCTGAGGAGCCCTTTTAGACATTTCCCCCCTAATCATTCCCTCCCCCTCCAAGAAATTTTAAGATCACAGATATATTATGACACGTGCTGTACGCATATCTGTGCTTCATACACAGCCGGTTTTCTCACCCCCTCCTCCCAGAACCAGTTTTCAGCCTGTTGTGATAGCTCCCCTGCTGAGAAGGCATGGCCCCCGCTGAGGCTGCAAGTTCCGCTCTCAGGGCGGCTCTGTGCCTGGGTGGTCTCTGGTATCTGAGCGCCCCCTGCTACCCAGCAGATCACCATAAGGAGGACGCGCAGGCCCAGTGCAGCTGGTTCATCTAGTTTAAAAACAAAAACATGACATCTGGACTTCTGGCTAAAAATCTTCTGATTTCTAAATGTCAGCAACGAATTCAAGATTTTTAGAATATATTGTGCAGGCCACAGGACCTCTATCTGCAGATGGGACCAGACTAAGCCCTGAGACAACATGGGGGTGGGGGTCACTTGGAGACCCAGGGTTTTGGCAGTGCTGGGCTGGCCGTGCCCCCCCCCTCCCCCCCGCTCCCATGGCCTTCCGTGAGAATAATGGCCACTCTACTCTGATGTGTTGCGACGCTGCTTTCTCTGGCTGTTGTCCTGGTGCTGCCTGTGGTGAGTACCTCTCTGGCACCGCTGGACAGCTGTAGCATGCGATCGGTGTACTCCTTGGCCTTGTCATGGCGGCCCATGAGCCAGAGGAAGAGGCCGGCATAGTAGAGGGCAATCCAGCTGGCCGTCTTGCGGATTTCCTTCAGGCTGCTCTCCAGCTCCTGAATCGCTTCTTGGTCTGTGAGTCCAAGAGAGGAGGAAGAGGAGTGAGGGCGAGGAGGAGGTGGAGATGGGGCCCTGGCAGCTAGCTGCCTGTGGACACTCCGGGGCTCCCACAACACATGGAGGCAATGACACGGCAGCCCGGGGCCCGGAAACAAGGGACGCTGGGCCCGTGGTGCCCCGGGAGCTGCCCAGGCCTGGCCTTGGGCTTGCTGTCTCCTCTCCTCGGTGCCCAGCGCTATGCTGAGCAGACAGGCCAAACCCGAATCCCTCACCTCAGGTGCACAATTCATTCTGGGTTGGGGAATAGTAGTTTGTGGTCTCTTAGAACCTCTCTAGGGAAGTGGAGATGAATAACAGAATTACTCTTATCCGTTTGATTTTTCCTGACAACGTCTTGGCAAAGGAAAGCAAGGTGTCTCCCCAACTCTTGGGGCCTGGAAGGAGGACCGCCTCCCACTGTTACGCTCTCTGCCTATGGCTCCCACTCAATTGGGCCTGGGCACGGGGTCTTCTCTGAGGCGTTGCAGGGAAGGGGAGCAGCAGCCACTCCTCACAGGCCAACAGAACCTGCAGCCACCAGGGCACATACTTCCTTGTGCAGCCCTTGAGGGGCTGTCTCCCGGAGTGGGGCTATCTTTCCCTGGTGGGGCCAGGCCCAGCTGGGCGGAGCTGCACTCACCGACGGTTTTACAGCACTTGTGAGCATAAATGAGGGCCATGGTGGAGCACAGGGACACGTCTGGGTGATTCCGGAGGCTCTCCAGGCTGCTGATGGCATCCTGGATGTGCTCTGCCAAGAGAGACCACGTGGCTATGCTCTTGGGCTCCAGGCCCAGAGGGCAGAAGGCTCCATGGCCAGTACACGGGGATCCTCATTAGGGCTGACCCGAGGCTTGGCACCACCTGGCTTTACCAGAGGACTAACTGGTACAAAATGTCCCCAGTGGCCTGAGGTTCCTGAAGACTGAAGCTCCTTGTAAAGGCTGCTGGCACCATGGTTCAGACTGCCAGGGGCCGGAGGGCTTGGAGCTGAGGGTGTCCCCATGAGTACACAGGGATACCTAGGAGGTGGAGGTTTTTGGCTTGGGACAGTTCTGGAAAAAGAACCTCAGGGCATTTCTAGTTAGTTGCCCAAGAGCCAACACTTACATTTATCCCTCCACGTCCACTGACGTTGGCCATGGGCAGCTCAGCCTGTCCCTAGCCCAGGGTCCTTCTGAATGTCTGAGTCAGCACCTGTATGGGCCCCACTCCTCTCCCTGCCCCTGTACCCTCCCTGCTGGTACCCACACCCACCGCTTCCTGCTTTCCCTGCACTGTCAGCTCTCCGCTTCCAACCCCAGGATCAGTTCATTTCTCCACCCACTCACTGTCCAGATAGGGAAACCGAGGCGCAGAGCAGCAGTAGTGAGCCCTCTGAGGTGCCAAAGTCAACTACATATGGACGGCACCGGCTCCTGTGGAGGAGCCTGGGGATGACTGGGGCAGAAGTGGGTGTCTGGGTGGAGTCAGCGTCCGTGCTGGGCTAGTGCCCAGGACACGAGGCCACCGATGACGAGTCCTTACCTTCCCTGAAGGCTCCGTAGGCTTTAAAGAACTGCAGCACAGGGTCGTTACTGAATTTTTCCAGGCCCGTGGCCGCGACCTGCTGCAGGTGGCGGAAGTACTTTTCCTGGCTGTAGTAAATGATCTCAGCCTGCGGGAGGGCAGACACCCTTCTCTGTCTCTGTTCCGACCTCCCCCTCCCCTATTCCCTGCTCCTCCTCAGTTCCGTGAAGGAAAGAGAAAGAAAAGTTCTGGGCCTCATCCTGTTCGCCAGGCCCAGGAGCAGCTCCAGGCAGTTTCTCCAGGAAGGGAGCCTGGAGGTGTTTGTTGTGGAATTACCCACAGATTCTGGTTCAAAAGGTGGAAAATTCAACTCGAGCTGCCTTAGGAAGGGCCTCAGGGGAAAGAGAGGGGACCAGTAGTAAGAATAATTGCATCTAACCGCCTCTGGAAACTGTACCCAGGGCTTTACACCCATTACCTTCCGCATTGTCCTCTTCATGGCCTTCCCAGTTAAGAAAGCTGAAGGCCACGGGCGACTGTGGCGTGACAAAAGTCACACAGTAACAGGGGCTGAGATTTCAAAGTGAGTCTCGCTTCCCCTAAGGTTTGTGGGTGGTGAGGTTGGAGGTAGATGTGGTTGGATTGTAACAGCCTTGTGGGCCATATGAAAAGGCCCAGACATCATCCTGAGGATGATAGGAAGCAGTGGGAATGGCTTTAAGCAGGGGAGAGGGACACATTCAGATGTGCGCTTTTGCAAAAACCACCCTGGTGGTTGTGTGTGTGTGTGTGTGTGTGTGTGTGTGTGGTGAGGGGCTGGGTATGGAGGGGAGGGGGCTGGGTGGTGAAGAGAGCTGAAGCAGAGAAATCAGTTGGGTGGGGGACTGTTACAGGTGCCTAGGGGAAAGGTGGTGGTGACCCAGGGCTCCGAGGTAAAAGTGGGTGATCTCAGGAAACATTTAGGAGCGGACATTTTTTTGCTGATAGATAGGATCAGGGGATGGGTATGAGAAAGAGTTAAAGTTGGGGGATCAAATGGTGGTGCCCTCTACGGAGGTCAGGGACATCTACTGAAGAGGCACTGGTAGGGAAAGGGGAGCTGACGGCAAGATGATGGAGATGGGGTGGGTGCGTTGGTTTGGAGGCGCTTGGGGACGGGACTGGGCGGGGATGCTGATTTGGGGCTCATGGTGCACAGAAAGCACCAGAGGGGATGCCTTCGTCAGGTAGAGTGAAGCGAGAAGGGTCAGGACCCCCAGTAGCAGCGGACGACAGCGAAGCGCGGGTCAAGGGGACGGCAGGAGCAGGTCGAGAGGCGGCAGGGGAGCGGCGGGGCTCGGGGGTCACCGGGCTGGGGGCGGAGAGTCCCCAAAGGAGCAGCCGGCAGCGCCCGGGCCACGCACCATCAGGGAGGAGTCGTTGCTGTTCATCTCTGGACGCCGGCGGCTCGGAGTCCGGGTCCAGCGGGGCGCAGCGGGGCCGGATGCCTGAATCTGGGTCCCCGGCGCGCCTCTAACCGCCTGCCGCTCGAGGCGCGCGCGTCCTTGGAGACGGAGCGGCGGGCCGGTTGCTAAGGGCGTCAGAACCGGGGTGGGCGTGGCAACCGACCACGTGACTAGGCGCTGGTAATTGAGCACCGAGAGGGAGAGTCGGTGCTGGTGACACCAGGTCCGCGCTGCGTTCGGGGACGCCGGGCCGCTGCCATGGGCTTGGGCTCCAGCACCGAGCAGCCCGCGGAGACCTCCGAGGGCTTCCACCTGCACGGGGTGAGTCGCTCCCGCGGCGCCGGCGACCGCGGCCGGGGGTCCACACCGACGCGGCGGGACGCCGGCCCCGGGGCGGTGGAGGCAGGGACGGGCCCTAGGGCGGCTGACTGCCCGGGTGGAGGGTGAGGCCCCGTGGCCCAGGGAACGGGCGGCCCGCGAGGCGGCCCCGCGGCACTCCGGACCCCTGCCCGCCCCGCCCCAGTGCCAGCCCCAGTGCCAGCTGTGCAGGAGGCGGGAGCGCTTCCTGGTCAGGCCGGTCCGGGCCGCAGGCATGGCCCCGCTCCCGGGCGAGCATTGCAGCAGCCCCAGGCGGGACGCGTTTGCGCTCGGAGGTCGCGTGCATGATTGCCGCGGTGCTCTGTGTGCCGCGCTCCGTGCTGGGCCTGGGGCCGGGTCTCCGCTCTGTGGTCCGCGGGTCGGGAAAACCCAGTGGACGCCAGCAGCTGGGGGCGTCCTGGGGTCGGGAAGGCTTCTGGGGCTCGAGAACCGGTGCTGACCAGCCGGGGAGAGCGGGAGCGGCGTTGGCAGTAGGGGAGGGTCGCGAGGGTCCCGTAGCCCAATGGGGATTTGGGGGTCGAGATGTGTACTGTAGAGAAGGAGGGGTTGAAACGGGGGTGAGCAGGCCAGGGGGGGCCCCCGCCCCACTGGGGAAGGACCCCGTTTCCCTTGTGTAGCGTGGATGGCTGCAGAGACCCGTCAGTTTGGGTCAGCTTGTCAGTTTGGTGCCTGGCTCTTGCCTGGTCTCTGTGCTATGATGGTAGGCTCTGTGTGTGTGTGTGCGTGTGTGTGCGCGTTGTGAGGGGAGGGGGGGCAGGGGAGGCTGGAAGGTTGGACGTGATGGGAACCCCCAAGGGCAAGCCAGACAGAGGGCCAGGCTTGCTGCGGGCGGTGCGGGGAGTATAGTGGGCAGCAGCACAGATAACCTAGTCTGTAGAGGCGTAGTGGTCAGTGACAAGGCCCAGGGCCGAGCACAAGGCCATAGGAGAGGGTAGGCAGCCGCTCTGGGTGGCTGGGAGGGGGCTGGGCCTCTGGACCTCATTAATGGTGGAGGGCAGCTGTAGGGGGCAGGTGCCAGGTGGCCTGGCTTCAGGAGCAGAGTCTTACATGAGGGAGGTGGGGTGGCTTAGAGTGGCCCCCGAACATGGAGGAGCGCCTCTTCCAAGCTCTCTCTGATGAACTGTCCTTTGGTTTTCAAAAGCCACGTAGTCTCAGCTTGCCCCTAAAGGGGTGGGGCGCAGGGGCCCTCAGAGCCAGGTGAACTGGGGTTCTGGTAGATCCTCTCATTTGGAAGCCACAGCAGCTTCTGGAGGTGGCACGCAGGGGCTCAGTTGGTGACGCTGCCACGAAGGAGGCCAGGGGTGGACTGGCTTTGATCAGAAGGCCCACAAGGCCCAGCGGTGAGCTGTCCTTCAGCTCCGGGGATCCACGACTGGAGGGGCTGGTGGGTGGCGGAAGCCACAGGGCCTTCCCCTGGCAGAGGTGAGCAGAACCAGGGGCCACAGGAGCCCCATGCCCTCTGGGTTGGGGCCTGGCAGAGGCCTGATCATCAGGCCTCAAGTGATGACACCCAAAGGCCTGAGGGGTGGAGCCCACCTTCAGGGTTGGGACCTGGAGATAAAGGCCGCATTGTCCGGGCAAGGCTCTGTAAATGGGGCCTTTGAGAGGGATTTCGGCTGCGGTGCAGCCCTGGTTGCTGTGCTTTTGGAGGTGGCCGGAGTTGGGAGTCCAGGGCCTGGAGGGAGCACCTTGGGCCAGGAATGACTCCTATGCCCTGCGTGGGAGCGGAGGCTGACCTGTGCGGGCCGACTTGGCACCAGGCTCTTCCTGCCCCTGGGGTCTGCTCTCCTCAGCAGCTCCCGTCACCTGCTGGGCTGACCTTGAATCTGCCACCACAGGGTCTGGGACCCTCTGGGATCTGCCCACTTCTCTGCGAAGCGCCTCCCTTTCTGTCCACATCTTAACCTTTCTGGGAAACCCTGCTGACGTTCCCTGTAGGCCTGCGCCCCCCTGTTCCATGGGGCCTCCTGGTAGCCCCCAGACTGCCCAGGGCTCTCCTACGAGGCATCCCCGGAAGCGTGACCTGTGGATCGTGGTCAGGGAAGAGCTGTTTTCCGAAAGAGGAAAAATGTGCTTCCGGGAAGGGGGTGGGGGAGGATGGAGGTCACCTTAGCAGTGCCCACGTGTGGCCTCTCTGGAGCAGTTCATGCCAGTGCCCGTTTCCTCGCTGGGACATGGGGAGTGGCGATGGTCTCTGACAAGGAGGGCTGGGGCTTCTCGGAAGTCACGGGGCTGGCTCAGTGACCAGCTCTGCCCTGGGACAGGTACAGGAGAACTCCCCAGCCCAGCAGGCGGGCCTGGAGCCCTACTTTGATTTCATCATCACCATCGGGCACTCAAGGCTGGTGAGCTTTGCTGTGTGTGTGTGTGTGTGTGTGTGTGTGTGTGATATGCCCCAAGGAGGCTCCAGCCCAGCTCCCGCCTCCCTTTTCTTCTGGTGGGAGACCCTGCCCAGCGCTCAGCTCCTGAGCCCTCTGGGGGTGGACTGGAGGTTAGTGGACTCTTGGAGGTGGCCATAGGGCCTAAGGGCCTGCCTCTTGGGACATGAGAGATGTGAGGGTTCTGGCCAAGGGGTAGCGCAGAGTGGGACATCCTGCAGTGCCCTGAACCCAGGAGGCTCTTTGATGAGCTTGTTGTGCTTTCTGGGGCAGAGGGGGAGCTGAAGGAGGCCCATTTAGCACTACTTGGGGGGCGGTGTGGCCCTGCTGGGTCAGCTGGCCACCAAGGCCCTTACCCCACCTCAGACCCAGACTTGTCAGAGTGGCCCGGATGGGGTATGGGGGTCCTTGGAGTCAGCCCCCTGCCCCCATAGAACAAGGAGACGGACACGCTGAGGGATCTGCTGAAGGCCAACGTGGAGAAGCCGGTGAAGCTGGAGGTGTTCAACATGAAGACCATGAGGGTGCGCGAGGTGGAGGTGGTGCCCAGCAACATGTGGGGCGGCCCAGGCCTGCTGGGTGCCAGCGTGCGCTTCTGCAGCTTCCACAGGGCCAGCGAGCATGTGTGGCACGTGCTGGTGAGTGGGGTAGGGCTGGGCATGGATGTGGGTGGAGCGATGAGTGGGGCATTCAGGCCACGGGCCAAGCACTGCAGGGCAAGGTGGTGGGGCCAGAACATGTGAGGGCATTTGGGGGGGGTACCTGGGGATAGGGAGTAGGGTTTGGGGGCAACTGGGACAGGGCCAGTAGCCAGGTGGACTATTGGAGGACTCCCCGAGGGCAAGGTCTCACTCATTCCAGTGTCCAGAGAGGGCAGTTCTTGCTTTTTAAAAATCTTTATTGTTCATATTATTACAGTTCCTCTTTTTTCCCCCCATTACTCCCCTCCTCCCAGTTCTCATCCCATCCTCTGCCCTTACCCGCCCCCCCCCCCGCCAGTGTCCTCCTCCATAGGTGTACGATTTTTGTCCAGTCTCTTCCCGCACCCCAACACCCCTTTCCCCTTGAGAATTGTCAGTCCACTCCCTTTCTATGCCCCTGATTCTATTCTATTCACAAGTTTATTCTGTTTATCAGACTTTTTTATTCACTTGATTTTTTTATTCACTTGATTTTTAGGTTCACTTGTTGATAGATATGTATTTGTTGTTCATAATTTTCATCTTTACTTTTCTTCTTCTTCCTCTTCTCAAAGGATACTTTTTAGCATTTCATGTAATACTGGTTGGATGGTGATGAACTCTTTTAGCTTTTTCTTGTCTGTGAAGCTCTTTATCTGACCTTCAATTCTGAATTTAGCTTTGCTGGGTAAAGTAATCTTGGTTGTAGGTTCTTGCTAGTCATCACTTTGAATATTTCTTGCCAGTCCCTTCTGGCCTGCAAAGTTTCTGTTGAGAAATCAGCTGACAGTCGTATGGGAGCCCCCTTATAGGTAACTGACTGCTTTTCTCTTGCTACTTTTAAGATTCTCCCTTTGTCTTTTGCCCTTGGCATTTTAATTATGATGTGTCTTGGTGTGGTCCCCCTTGGATTTTTTTTGTTTGAGGTTCTCTGCACTTCCTAGACTTGTAAGTCCATTTCTTTCACTAGGTAGGGGGAGATTTCTGTCATTATTTCTTCAAATAGGTTTTCAATATCTTGCTCTTGCTCTTCTTCTGGCACCCCTATAATTCTGATGTTGGTACGCTTGAAGTTGTCCCAGAGGCTCCTTACACTATCTTCATATTTTTGGATTCTTTTTGCTTTTTGCTTTTCCGGTTGGGTGTTTTTTGCTTCTTCATATTTCATATCTTTGACTTGATTCTTGCGATCCTCGAGTCTGCTGTAGGATCTCTGTATATTATTCTTTATTTCAGTCAGTGTATGCTTAATTTCTAGCTGGTCTTTTTAAAATTTATCAGCGGTCTCTAGAAAATTCTTGAAAAACCTTATAACTGTGGTTTTGAACTCTATATCCAGTCATTTGCTTTCCTCCATTTCTGTCATTTGTGATCTGTTTCTTTGTCTCCACATTTTGGCTGCTTCCCTGTGTTGATACAGTGGCTTTCTGTGTTAGGTGTCCTATAGGGCCCAGTGGCTCAGCCTCCTCAATTACCTGAGGTGGATACTCTTGGTGCACTGCTTTGTTGGCTTTGTGCACAGTCTTGTTGTAGCCAAGCCTTGATTGTTATTGGTATCACTGAGAGGAATTGACCTCCAGGCCACTTGGCTGTGAGAATCAGCTGTGTCTACAGTGGGAGAACTTCTGTGCTGGAGACACCCTTATGAGGCAAGACTTGCTTCAGTGGAGCTTTGGTGCCCACTGAGTCTGCCCCCTGAGTGTGTCCCTTATGGATCTGAGGAGTTGTAGTCTGGGTGGTCTCACTCTGACCACTGGCTCTTGGAACTCTAAGGAGATGCTAGTTTAACTTTCTGCCTGAGGCTTCCTAGCCTTTTATATGCAAAAGCTTATGCATGCAGCTTGGGTGGGGTGGGGTCTCAGGGAATCAACGGGGCGGAACAGACAGCTATGGCTGATTCTCAGTCCTGCCCTAAGAGGCACCCGGTCTCAGTGACCCTCAGCACTGCCGAGGGAAAGCCGCTCTGGGGTTCCTCCCGGTGCCAGACAGTGCCAGACAGAGTTCAGAACTGGAGTTCAGAGCCGTTGGGAGCTTGTGCCTCCCTCCGTTATGAAACCTCAGCTGTCACCCTTTCCGTGAGCCCCCTTCACCGCACGCGCCTGCGTATCTTTGCACTTTACTTCCGCGCCTCCTCTGAGTCTCAGTCTCTTTCTAGTTGTAGAATTTCCACTCAGGCAGCCTTTCTGTGGGTCTGGGTGGTGTCCATTTTTTCTTTTCATTGTGGTTTTGAAATGGTTGTGCGAGGCAGCATTTCCTGGTGTTTACCTATGCCGCCATCTTGGTTTCTCCAGAGAGGGCAGCTCTTGATCTGCATGGTGTGCCCTGCCTCTTGTTAGCCGTATGCCTTTGGGCACTTTTTTACCCTCTATCCCAGGGATAGAGCATCCAGCCCATGGGCCATGTAGGGCCTGGCCCTGCCAAGGCATGAGCGGTGAGTTAATTAAATGTTTGACCAAACAGAGCAGGCTGATTTTTAAGTTGATAATATTGTGTGGACCTCCAGTGATATTATAAATATCCAAATGGCCCTTGGCAGAGAAAAGCTCCCCCCCTCTTTACATGGCTTCTTATTTTGAAAGGTGGGGCTGCCACCTACTGGAGAGCGGTTGTGCTGCGGCGGTCGCTTTGGTGTGTTTTTCTGGCAGGTCCTCTGAGCGCGCCTGGGCACTGGGCTGGTGCCTGGGGTCTGAACCTTGTGAGTCTTGGTGATGGAATTGTCTCAGACGTTGCTGTCAGTGTCCATCACAGTTACACGTGCACATGTGACATGTGTGCCCACTTGATGGTGCCCAAGTTCGCAAGAATGCTTGGTCCCGCAAGCTGGTGACAGGAGGGTGCCCCGAGTTGGAAACTGGCTGGCTTTCTAACCTCGCCTGTTGCTCACCGACTTCTCGGGGAGCCTTCTCAACCTTGGGACCTACCTCAGCTTGTCCACTAGTGCCACGGGGCGATGATGGAAATCCCTGCGCATTCCTCTAGGAGGCTGGGACCGGTCCAGTGGCTCACGGCTCCTCTCTAAGGGAGAGGGTGATCCTTACACCCAGTCCTGCCCACTGCCCTCACCTCCATCCCCTACCCAGAGGTCTCAACAGCCATGCAGTTGGGCACTGACTGTGGGCCAAAGTGTGGTTTTCACTCTTTACATATATTATTTCTAAAGTCTTCTCAGCAACCCTATGAGTAAGCACTGCATATTGCAGTTTTAATTGTTGGCACCCTGCGGCTGAGTGGTTAAGTATTTGTCCAATCACCCAGCTAGCAGTTGGTGGAGTCAGGAGTTGAACCCAGGGCAGATTGCAGAGCTCAGTGCTATGAGCCATGCCAAGGTACTGCCCTCTGCTGGGCAGGCTGTGGGCCTGGGGGAGGGAGGGGAGATGGGGGGTAAGGTAGGAGAGTCTGGGCCCGAGGCCTTGGCCTGGGAACGGAGGGCAAGTGTCCTACAGGCAACCTGGAGAGGCAGCTCCCGGCCCCTCCTCCACTCCAGTAGTGAGGTGATGGTTCTCAATTCTTCCCCAGGATGTGGAACCCTCTTCGCCCGCCTCCCTTGCTGGCCTGTGCCCCTACACAGACTATGTGATTGGCTCAGACCAGCTCCTCCAGGAGGTGAGGAACCCGAGACCCAGCCTTCCCCAGACCCCAGATGGGTGTGGAGATGTGGGTGCTGTCCATGAGATGTGCCTCCAGTTCCAGCGCTGGGGCCAGGGCTCAGGCCTGTGTGTTTGTCCCAGTCTGAGGACTTCTTCACTCTCATCGAGTCCCACGAGGGGAAGCCCTTGAAGCTGATGGTTTATAACTCCGAGTCCGACTCCTGCCGGGAGGTGTCTGTAACTCCCAATGCAGCCTGGGGTGGAGAGGGCAGGTACTTCTGGGAGTCGGAGGGCTGTAGGGTGGGGTCCTGGTAGGGCCCTGGGTGGGCCTGGCTGGTGGGCCTGGACCCCAGAATCCCATGGTGGGGGGTGGATGGCTGGGCCCTGGTTTAGGGATCCAGGAGGCATCCTTTTAGCCCCCTCACTGCCATTGGTGGGTGTGGGTGGCAGAGATAGGAAAGGCTGTGGGACAACTCCTGGATTGAATGTTTCTGGACTTCGGCAGTCTGGGGTGTGGTATCGGCTACGGGTATCTGCATCGGATCCCAATCCAGCCCCCCAACTACCACAAGAAGCCACCTGGTGCCCTGCTACCTGGTACCTCGCCACCTAGCACCCCACTACCTGGTGCCCCACCACCTGGTACCCCACCACCTGGTGTCCCGCCATCTGGTTACCCGCCATCTGGTGCCCTACCACCTGGTACCCCACAACCTGGTGCTCCACCATCTGGTACCCCACCATCTGGTGCCTTGCCACCTGGTACTCTGCCATCTGGTACCCCACCACCTGGTGCCCTGCCTCCTGGAACCACCCCCCTGGACTCTCCTGCCCCTCCTGGCCCAGAGATGGGTTCCAGGCAGGGTGACTACTTAGAGGTATGTGGGGAGCACCTGTCAGCTAGGGGATGTGGGGAGCTTCATGTGGACAGAAGGGAGAGAGGGTTCTGGAGGCCCTTAGGAGGCCCACCTGCTAGGGACCCAGTGGGAACAGGTGGCCCATTCTGGGACCGTGAAACCTGCTCTGGTTCTCCTGCCTCTGAGGTCGGGAGGTGAGGGTAGTGGCAAGGCACTAGTTGTCACTTAGATTGCATGAATGGGAAACAGCTCCGGGGTGGGCGGAACCTTGCTCTGTGCCTCAGTGAGTCTGTGGTAAGGTTGGGCCAGAGGCTGGGCTGGCTGTCCGGCCACATCTGCAGGGGAGTGCTGGTCTTATCTTTATGGCTGTTGAGCAGGTCCCCGATGCCTTTAGGACTGGGCTGGTGCCTGGGATCTGTGCCCGGGGCATGGGGGGGATTGCTTTCTGGGCATGCTGGAGTTTAGGGAAGGCCCTATCTTCTTGTGGGTCATTGATGGGGCCCACCCAGATGGGCACCTGTGCTCCTCAGAGCGGCAAGAGTGCTCCCTCTCCATGGTGGCACTGCTCGGGAGGCCAGCCAGGCCCCTGACTTCACATCACCTGCAGAGAGGGACTGACCACCCAAGGCTGTTTGCTCCTTCAGGCAGAGCGATGCTTCTGGGGCAAGTGGGGGTTGGGGGTGAAGCTGGACTACACTGTCCCAACTGCCCTCTCCCTGTGCCCTCATTGTCCCTGGCTCCCTTAGGCCCTGCTGCAGGCCCCTGGCTCCTCCATAGAGGGACTGCTTCCTGAGCCTGGGCATCTCAGCTATGGTGTGTGTGACCTTGGGGAACTGCCACGGCCCACGGAGACTCCTCTTCAACCTCCGCCTCCAGTGCAGCGAGTCATGGACCCAGGTAGTGAGCAGGCCCTGGCAAGGAGGCTAGGAACCTGCAACCCCTGGTGCCGAAATGGGCCCCAGGCTCAGGCCTGGACTTTGGCAACAATATCAAAACCTTCCTCAGACCTACAGACCCCTGCTCTGTGCCAGGATGGTCGCAGGTGACCTCATACAGTGTGCAGACGGGGAGACTCCTCTCCAGAGAAGAGGTGGTCAGCTCAAGGTTGCATCACATTAGGGCCGGAGCAGGGTCTGGTCCTTCTGCCCTGAGCTACTCCCATGATGCCCAGTGCCAGGCCTCTTTCTTTACTTAGAAACAAGCAGTTGAGGGGGAGGGGAACCTCTGGGTTGGGTTGGGGGCATCACCACAGGCTGAGATTAGTCTTAGGCTGAGCCAGGTGCCCCAGAAACGGGGCTGAGTGAGCCAGGGGACTGGCCTTCAGCAGGCAGGGTCTTGTGCTAGCAAAGAACTGTGCCCCTTCCCCTAGGCTTCCTGGACGTGTCGGGCATCTCCCTCTTGGACAACAGTGCCAGCGTCTGGCCCAGCCTGCCCTCCTTCCCAGAGCTGACCCCCACCGCCGTGCCAGCCGCAGGGCTGGAGGACGTCTGCTCCAGCGGTGGCTCTCACGAGCGTGGGGGTGAGTGCTTTCACCTGCAGAGGCCTTGGGGAGGCTGCCCCGTTTCTCCATGGGTCAGAGGCTGGCCTTTGGGAGGAATCAGGCCACGCCAAGGTGTTTGTGCACTGGCTCTCTCCTCTCCATCAGTGTCTGGGGTGGAATTTGGAGGTCCGTGAGGTTACTGCCCCTGGCCACACTGGCCCCAGGTTCTACAGGCCTCCTGAACCCCATCCTGTGTGTTTCAGGTGAGGCCACGTGGTCTGGATCAGAGTTTGAGGTCTCCTTCCCGGACAGCCCAGGTGCCCAGGCCCAGCAAGACCACCTGCCGCAGCTGACCCTTCCCGACAGCCTCACCTCGGCAGCCTCGCCAGAGGATGGGCTGTCTGCTGAGCTGCTCGAAGCTCAGGCCGAGGAGGAGCCGGCAAACGCAGCAAGCCCAGGTCTCAGGGCGGAAGCCGAGGCAGCCAGCCAGGCCCAGTTCACTACCCCCGAGTAACACATCCAGGTGTGGGGAGGTGGCTCAGGCCACACTACGGGCCCAGCCCCTCACCTGATCCCAGCCCAGTAGGCCGGCTTCCTGGGCTGTGGCTCTGAGTGATGTGTGGGGACTTCTGCAGGTGGGGGGCTCGTGTCCACTAACCCTGCTGGTTTCTAAGAAATGACCTGCCAGCATTCTGCGTGATGGTCCTGGCTTTGGGGAATTGAGGCCTTGTTTGAGAATCTTAAGCACATCTTCAGGGTGGTAGGGAGCTGGGAGCAGCACCCCAGGGGAAACCAGTTTTGTGGGAGCTGGGGTAGGAGAGAAAAGGCTTCTTTGCTGCTCGTGGGGCACACGGAGCCTTGGTGGTGGGAAGAGGAGGCATGGGCCTTGGAGAAGGGCATCTTGGCCGTGTACACTGAGGCCCAGTGCTTGCTCCTGCATGGTCACTCTGGCTTCCCAGGAGGCAGCAGGGCCCAGGAGTGACCAGGTGTGGCCGTGGGGTAAGGGAAGGGGTTGGTGTTTGCCTAACTGCTTTGCAGAGCTTGCCTTGATTCTTCCTGCAGAGCTTAGCCAGTGCTGTCTACTGGAAGGCACCCCAACCCTGGGGACCCTTGAAGCCCCAATTACTGTCGCTTCTGCCATGTGCCCTCATCCCTGTGCCACACTGCACAGCCAGCTCAGGTTGACTGACATCTGCCAGTCACAGCTAGAGAAGAGAGGCAGTGAACTTGCCCTCCTCTCACGGGAGAGGAGGTTGGAAATTCTAGAACCTTAAGCAGACACTCACCTGTGCTTAGACCACGATATTTCTTCTTCCCCAGGGCTGACGCCCCACAGACCTAGCATCCCCAGTGTATCCCGTCAGGTCCCAAACTTCCACAACAATCTCTTCTACACACATACACCCAGCCAGCCCCAGTGGTGAATAAGTTACAAATGGAAATTCACCATCCTAAGCACTCTCAAAGCCAGTCCTGACCAGATCCCTTCTCACAAAGTCCTACCACAAGGGGAAACGAGGCCAGGGCAAGAGTGGGTGAGGTCCACAGAGTGTGTGTGTGTGTGTGTGTGTGTGTGTGTGTGTGTGTGTGTGTGTGTGGCTGTTCCTCCTGCCACCAGGAGCCTTGGGAGGCTAAGGCACACACGGGTCTTGTGCTCTGTCCTGCAGGAAGAGGGCTCCCCCAGGGACGGTCCTCGCCTTCCCACACTCTGGTTGCCATGAAGGCTGCCTCTGGCCTTGTCCTCTAGTCTCTGTCCACATTGAGTCCCCGCTGCTGCCTGATTTGTAACGTCTGTATGTACAAGGAAATTCAGAGCTCTTAGGCCCGTAACACAAGGACTATCAGCCGAAGATGGCATAGGCCAAGTGTATGGAGGGAGGCCCCAATTAGTGAACACTGAGTTTCTAGCACTCTGACCGCACGGACAGCGAGCCCTGTCCAGCCTACCAGCATAGCCACACCTGCCGAGCAGGAGGCCTGGGTGCAAGGCCAGCGCTGGGGCAGCCCAGCTCCGCCTGCAGAACTACAGCAAGAACAAGTCTCAGGGACTGCTCCGAGGGCAGGGTCCCTGCGCTGCAGTCTGGCCCCCTGGCCCCGTCACCCTCACCCAAGGGTTCTGGTCTTCCTCACTTCACACATGCCTCTTCCTAAGCCGCAGGATAAAGTGGACACCAATGCTAATGATTTCCAGGGTAAACAGGAACACCAGGGGTTTCTCAATTTCTCTATCATCTGCTCTGAAGGAAAGTGACAAGTGATAAAATAAACATGTACTATGCTTTGAACATTTTAACTAAAGCCTTTATTCTATACAACTGTGAAATACAGATTTTTACCCTTTTGGCATTGCAGACTGTCCACTCTTCTGGAAACTTACTGGTTAGATGGGAAGAAAAGAAAAAAGCACAACCATGCTGGGGTCAGATCTATGTATGACAGGAAGGGGGCACAGCCACCCCTCGAGGCTGGGGAGCAGGGCAAGATGGCCCATCAGCAAAACCCTCCCTTTAGCCTAAGGGCCCCTCATGCAAACAACAGGGCTGGTGAGTTTGTTGGTTTTTTACATGAATTCACGACTATTGCTAAAAAACGTGCAGCAAAAGTGCACTGTTGTATCCAACAGATAGAAAGGGCCGCTTACAAAAGAAGGGGGCTGCTCTCTGCCTGAGGGAGGAGGGCTCAGCAGAAGTGGGGCTCACGTCGCCAGAGAGCCAGCGGCAGTGACCTGCCCACTTCTCAGAGGAGGCTGCCCGCGGCGAGGCAGGGAGCCCTGTCCCCTGCAGCTGTGCCAATCTGAGTGTCTCAGTCAGAAAGGTGTGGACCGAGGCCCATCGCCTGCTGTCAGCTGAACCCGTGAAGATGTAGAAAAGAAACCCTTCCCCACCCCCGTCCCAGGACCCGCTGCTACGGGTGCCGCTGCACACGAGCTGGGGAGGCCCCTGGACTGGAAGAAACTGCCTCTGAAGGCACTTGTGCTTCTGGCTCCACACAGGAGGCGTGTCTCCTGTAGTCTGGTCGGGGCAGACCATTGCTCTAGTCTGAATACAAATGACCTTGGGGAGAATCCAAAGTGTTTTTATGCCAAAAGTTGAAGTGTTTATCCCCAATAAGTTATATTCTGTACAAGATCCAAATGATTCTATGAAAGCTTTAGACTGTTAGAACAGGGAAAAGCAATCGATATAGGTACAACAACAAAAACCTGCATAATAAGACTCTGGAAAACAAATTTGTTTCCAGGCTATGAATTACCAAAGTAACTCACCATGATATCCTTGCACTAACACCATACATTTTAGGTAGCATTTTAAACGAAGTTAAAATTTCACCACGGTCTTAAGTTTTGATGGTGCCTTGCTGCTCACCAGAGCAAGTACCTCTGGTGCCACCTGGCTTTACCTGTAAATAAAACGACACAGCGGAGGAAGGAGTAAGACAGCTGCACCTCCCTGTGGCTGCTGGACAGTCCAGGGCACTGGGGTCAGTGTGGCATCGCTGGCACACGGCGGTCCAAGTGCTATGGCCCAGCCCCTGGAGGTGCCACAAATCCATCTGCAGGAACACATCTGAGGTGCAGTAGTAGAAACAAGCCCAACACTACTCACTTATTATGAAACGGGCTGGCTCTCGAATTGTGCAACAGCAAGTTCCTATTAAAGATAACTGTCTTAAGTGGGAAAACAATTTGTTTTTAATGACAAACTTGGAAAAAGCCTTCATAGGTACTACACGAATGGAATGTACTCTCTTAGAAAAGCTACTCAGCGCGTGTGAAGTGGAAACACAGTGACAGACGTGGCCCTGTGGGATGTGTTTCTAACAAGTGCTAACGAAGATAAGGTCCTTTGCAATAAAAGGAGGAAGCCAGGCCTGCGCTGGCCTGTCAGCTCTCTGTACATCTCGAGAGACAGTTGGCTGGGGTTCTGCTCTCGGACTGCCTCCCTGGGGACAGCTTGCTCTACACAGGGAGACTGGTTTCTATATTACATTTCCATTAGTCACTTCAGCTGAAAGAGAATCTCAGTCCATAGCGAATCGGCCGTTCGGAGTCTGGCTCCCACTGGGCTCAGTGGGCTTCCTAGGACTACTCTTGGGGCCACAGAGGAAGGTCAGTGAATGGATACCCAGGAGCGCTCGCCCACCCCTCACGTGGACTTCTGCCGGTAATGGAGGGTGAGGTCACCGCCACTCTTCCATATGAAGTGTTTCACTGTCCGAAGGTCCATATTTGGATCCAAAACCTGAACAGCAAAACATAAATTAGCAATGTCCAAGCCTCTGCCATCTAAGGCCTTGCCTGTTGCCTCTCACAGGTGATCGGCGCGCCCTCTCCTCCCCCACCCCGGGGTGGCCTGCTCTGGTGGGCCTGGCTGCCACGCATACAGGCACAACCCTGGGAGCAGGACGCCGTCTCCAGCCATTCCTCGCGAAGGCCTTGGGTGCATATGGTTTTAGAACAGCTCCACCCAACTCCACTTCCCATCCTAAACTAACAGAATCTGCGCTGCAAATCAAGATGACCCTGTGTCCTTCCCTTGGGAGACACCCAGGGTTCCTTGGAGCCTCTGCAAAAACAGAAGCGCCCCCCCTCCCCCTCGCCCCGCCCGAGGCAGCAGACCCGGGAACCATCATCAGACCCGGTGATGGAAGTGAGGGAGCACCAGCCCTGGCAGGTGGGGATCTGGTCCGCACGCCTACCTACCTGGTCCTGGCACAGAAGTTCAATTTTCTCCTCTGCCAGCACAGCAATATCCTCCTCTTTCTCCTGTTCTCCTGGTTTTTCATTATTAGAAGAGCTGGTGGTTTGTGACTCATTATCCAAGTTGATGATTTTCTCGTAGACATGTTCCATGACTTTCCGGACCTGGAGCATGTCGCTGGCAGAAAGTCTGTCTCTGTAAAAGCAAGGGCAGACTTGGCATCAGGAGGTCACCGGGTATTATCTCTTCCATATTACTTGGTGTTAACATTTTATAAAAATGAAAACATACCGCAGAAACATAAACCGATTCAATTTTTAGTCATTGCCTTAGGCCATTTTTAGAACTGCCAACCGACCTCCATGGTGCCCTTTAAGCCATGATTATGCTGCACTAGAGCGGACACCCTGCTCCAGGAGGGAGGGCGGCCCTGAGCTCCCTGGCCCATTTCCCCCATTTCCTATGGCTGACGCCTTGAGTCTCAACTCCTGCCCCAACTCCACACCCACAAACCCAGTAGCTGACCGGGTATCTCCAGGTGGCTGTTCCCCAGGAACCTCAAACTCTACATGTCCAAACCTAGATTCATCAATTGCCTCACCCCCAACTACTTCTGTTTATCTGATGTCAGTTAATGGTCTAACCAAGTAGGCTCAGGCTCAAACTCTGAAAGCACCTTGAGTTTAGGGTCATTACATCTAGTGACCTGTGTGTGTGTAGGCAGGTGAGGGGGAGGGTAGGGGAAGTAGCAGATGAAGCAAATGTTTGGCCGTGTGTGGAGAAGTAGCAGATGAAGCAAATGTTTGGCCGTGTGTGGAGAATGACTGGAAGCTGCTGGATTGGATAATGGGGGTTCATTCTCCTGTTCTTTGTTCTGTATATGATTGGAAATACCCTCCAACAAGAGGTTTTAAAGTCTTATTGATTTTATTTGCTAGGATATACACCAATGAAACCAGCATTTCTTCTCCAACTTCCCTCTGACATTTTCTCACTATCCCCACCTCCTAGGCTGCAGCACAAAGGTCCTCGCTAGTTTTCAGTTCTCGAGCATGCTTTCACTTCCACTTCCACATCCCTGATCAAACCATTTCCTGGACCTGGACCTGGACCATTTCCTCTTAAAGTTCTATCCATCCTTACAGGTCTAGCTCAAATTCTATGTCCTTCGAGAAGCCTTTCTGGAAAGCTCCAAAAATTCATTTCTTTCCCCTACGCTCATGATTTCTTAAGTATCCATAAAAGCAGTTATTATGGATACACAGGAGCACTCACGCACCCCTCCCGTGGACTCCGTCAGTAATGGAGGGTGAGGTCACCATCGCTCTTCCTTATAAGAGAGTGCAGGGCACAGATTATGGCAAGAGACAAAATCCATGTCTTACTTTTGAACATTAGCTTACCACAGTAGGTACTTGGTCAATGGTTAAACTGTATGAAGTGATATTGTAAAACTAACCTTATATCTAGTCCTTGCCTCCTTTGCTATAAAAGCAATCATAAGGAATAAAAAACCTGTCTGGTAATTAATTAGATAAAAGCATCACATGACAGTACATTTACTTACTTTTTTAAGGTTTTTGCTCCTGAAGATGCATGAGGTTGGAGGTAGAAAGGAATTTTGTTGAATTTGGGCATATTTTTCTGAAATATTAAAAGTAAAAAATGGCATCATAGTTTCTATTAGCTGATAGATTAAAATGATGTCAGTAGGAGAACATGATTTACAAGTTAATAGTTGTTTTACAATTAAAAGTCACTTTCTATAAAATTTACAGTAAGCTATCAAATTATCTAAGTCAGCCTTAGACAAAATGTATCAGATAAGTATAATGTTCAGTTTTGTAATAAACAATTATATGTAATGTCAGTGGCAGTATGAACTTGCGAACATGGCTCGTTTCAAATAACAATTCAAGGTATTAAAGGGAGACAGATTTTATTTTAAAAATTCTTGAAGCCATACAAACCAAAAATCTAAATTCTACGTTAAAATGTTAAGGCTGATCCCTAAAGGCCCAAATGAAAGACTGTCTTGAGCAAAACCACACTCTGCGCTGGCGAGGCCCCTCATGCGATGGCAAGGCCGACCAGGCCCCCCACGCTCCCTCCCTCTGACGTCAGAGTGAGGGCTGAGGTTCTGCACGAGAGTGGAAACTTCAGCCAACTAGCTAGACATTTACCGTGGAGTTAACCACATACTTAGTGAAAGATAAAACTAACTGGTCCTCTTTTCTCTGGGCATCAGTTCCCTCCGAGCCTCCATGCCCTGGCCCATCCAGATGTCTCCTTTCAGGAATAAGCCACAGGTCTAAAGTATCCCAGGTGAGTTGCACACTCAAAGGAGTGGTGGTTTATGGGGAGCTCGGACTTGGGGACGAGCACAGAACATTCACCAGCTGTCATGCTGGCGTGGAGGTGGTATATCTGGGACAGAAAATACTTTCTGAAGGTTCTAGAGATTAAATCTCTTTTCATATGGCTTTAGGGGTATACAAAATAGGCCAACAGCACAGAAGGAAGTCTAGAAACAGACCCATGTGTATGCAGAAATTTAGTATATGATAAAGACAGCATTTCAAATTAGCAGAAAAAGGATAGATTATTTAAAAATTGTGTTGGCACACTGGCTATTGTCCATTTGCAGACAGTTAGCATCCTACTTCACACCAAACAAAATAACTAAAATAGATTAAAGATTTAGACATAAACAATTATAAACATACTAGAGAACACAGGAGAACATTTTTGCTACTTTGGAGAGGGAAATACATAAGCAAGACATGAAACTCAGAACCATAAAGTGTCAATCTGGTTATATAAAATTAAAACTTTTTGCCTGACAAAAATACCATGAACAAAGTAAAAATTCAATTAAGAGACATAATAGTCAAAGAGTTAATATTTAATATGATGAGCTCCTATAAATTAATAAGACAAATAACTCAATAGAGAAATAAGTAAATAACAAAAGCAATTCACAGAAGAAATAGAAATGGCCAGTATGAAAAGATGCTTAACCTCACTACAAATGGAAAAAAAAACACCACCCAAATTATATTAAAACAATGTGATAATAGTATTTGCCTATCTTTAAGCAAAGATTGAAAGTATCCAGTGTAAATGAAGGTGTGGGCACGAATACACTGTGGAGAGAGTGTAAACTGGTACAGCCTCTGTGGAGGGCAATTTGCCGATATCTATCAAAATTTAAAATGTGCATACCCTTTGATCCAGCAATTCCACTTCTAGGAATTTATCCTAAAAAGTACACAAAGTTATATGTACAAGGATGTTCACTGAAGCATTGTTTGTAATAGAAAACATTGGAAACAGCCTAAGTGCCCATTAATAGGGTACTGGTTAATTAAGTTATGGTACATTTATATAACGGAATAGTATACAGTTATTTAAAAGAAATAATCCAATCTGTAGAGTCATGACAAAATGCTCTAGATTTTTTTAAGTAAAAAAACAAAACAAAAAACTACCGAGTTGCAGAACAGTATGCATAACAGATATTGTGCAAAAGAAAACAAGCTATATGCAGGTAATATATGCTTATGTAGCATAGGAAAGAGCACTAAAAGCTTTGCACTAAACTAGTAACAGCTATTACCTCTGGGGAGAAGGACAGGGAGCAAATGGAAGAGAAGGAGTGATTGAGAAAGGGATGGGAGTTTCACTTTATTCATTTATGTTCTTTCATAAGCATATATTATTTTAACAGTTAAAAACCAATACAGATATAAACAGATGAATACCAATACTACTTCTGCAACTTTGGAACTACAGGGAAGTAGAAGAGGATGCTGCCTGGCAGTGTAGTTTCTTACTTAATAAATTTATTCACAAAAAGTGAGACTGTAGAGGGACAGGGGTCCATGGGAGGGGCCTGGAGAGCTCTGTATATAGGGCTGGGAGACAAGGGACCCTCCAGGTGGAAGGATGCTTTGTAATAACATAAGAAGGGAGTTACAACCACTCCCTCCTCCATCCTCGATTAAAAAGACGTCTCTGAGGTGAATGGGGGGCCCAGGACTTAAGGATGTTGGAAGGGTTTCACGTGTGTCGGGGTTGAAGGGGTGTCACTGGCACCAGGCGGCTCCTGCATCAGCTGGTAGAACTTCACGTAGCCCTCACGGTGCCACCTGGTTTTCACTGACAGGAGACACGGAAGTCATTGCAGACATGCCAACCAGTCTGGCCCTGGTGCAGGGCTGTGTAGTAGCCACAGTGGCTGCTGCCCGGTGGCTGCAAAGGGCTTAGAGCTGACACACGGGGCTCCCGGCTCCGTGACTGCAGCGGGAAGGCTACTCCTGTTGCATTTTTCCTGATGGAGCCTCGGGAGGCGGAGCATGAGGATTCGGGGATTGCTGTCCTGTCAGCTTTCTGGTATTTGTTTTCTTTGGCAATCGAGTTTTTATGACACTTTAAGGTTATACGGCCTGAAGCAGTTCTTAACTTGCTTCATGATTTGGAAAAAACACAAGGGCGAAGTGGGAGTGGAGGACACTTACATCCACAGTGATGTCAATTACCCATTGCGGCACCGTCTCATTGAGGAGCATGGACTCAGTCTCCCCTCCGGAATCCCGGCAGAGCAGCCTAAACATAGCCATCAGGTAGTGAGTGACATGACAGCACAGATGACAAAATCATTGTTATAATCACGAGACAAAGGGGCAGGACCTTACAGAGCTCATTCAGGACAACCCACTGAGCTGAGGAAAGGAAGTGCAGCCTCCGGGGCCAGCAGCACCAGCGCTGCCTCTGAGTCCCTGCGTAATGCGGGAAGCCTGTGTGTAGGCAAAGCCCTCGAGAAAGATCCCCTGCCAGCGCTGCACCCACGGCACAGGCCTCTCCACGGAGCGGGGGCAGGGTATTTTGGTAACACACTCAGGAAACCACCATAAAGGAAGAGAATTCTGCGCTCAAGGGCAAGACAAGCCCCTTTCTGACTCATGGCCCTACAGAAGGCTCTGGTGCGCTCTCCCCATTACTCTAGCAGGCCTTGCTGCCAACGTGTGGGTAAGGCCAGCGTAGCTCTTTCCTGCAGGGTCACTGAGGGCCGCCTCACACCTCAGGTCCGGCCATCGCTGGGCCCAACAATTCCCAGGAGCAGCCCAGTGCGTCCTCCTGACCAGCCTGCGGGCGGCCACCTGCTTGGATGCTGTCCTGTGGACAGGGGCTTCTGGGCTGCCATCTGCCCCTGACCCAGCAGTCATGCTGAATGAGTGAAAGTGCATTTCCTGCAGACACCACCAGAGCAGCTGCCTCGAGGCTCAGCTGTCAGAACGTGGTCTAATAGCATCTCTTAACTCTCTCACGGAGATGAAAAGCTTCCCAATGCCTGACACCTCTAGAGTGAGAATGAACAATTTATAGCCTCTGCTTGGACTACTGCTGAGCAAGGAGATGCTTCCTTAGACATGCCTCCAGCCCTCCGTGCTCATACCTGAACAGCGTGCGGCCTCCTGCTTCACCAAAGATCACGGGGGTGTGGGGGGGCACTTGGAAGTAGCCATTCCCCTTCTGCACTCGGTTCTCCTGCTCCCCATTTACTAGGAAAAGATACAGATGGTGTCAGATGCAGAGTTAGTGCAATGAACAGATTCTACACATTTTATTTACCCAGGCGGCTTCAAACCTTGAAATATTTTAAAAGTTAAAAGTCCTTTAAGTCAGCCAGAGTGAAAAATAAAGGCAAAAAACAAACCAAGTCCAATTCCTGAAAGTAAGAAATACTTGGTATATCAACTTGTGATGTGCCCCTTGAGAAATGACTGCATTTCAGAGGGTTTTAGAAGAGATCAATGTTTGAGATTTAAAGCAAAAGCATAACCATCTACCTGAACCACAGGGGAGTCTAGGAAAGTGTGTTTATAAATGGTAATCTGGTGTGTGTTTTTAGTAGAACTCCAAGCTCGGAAAAATTTCTTGGGTCAGAAAACAAATTATTTTCATGGCGGCCATACTAATGGCAGAGGGATCAGTGAAAAATGAAATGCTCAGAGGTCATACTCTTGTTCATATTGTTCTCTGCACATTTCATTTCACTGTTTCCTTTGTAATCTTTTGACCTAAGTGCAGTTAACCCCCACTCAGGTGCTAACTTGCTCATGAATTTCCCTAATGAATCTGGAAGCAGCCCCATCCTCTGAAATCCTACAGCACCTTCAGAGCCACTCCCATGGCACCCAGCACTTCTCCCTGGACGCAGAATGCTTCATGCAGATAGCTCTCTGCCCAGCGCAACGTCAGTCCCTGCAGGACAGGGTTCATGCCCACTTATCTGCATTATCCCCACCTACAACTCACTACAGGCCCCTGAGTACTTGAGCTCTATAATAAAATCTAAGCAACTCCTGAATATCCGCTGAGCACGGAGCAGGTACGGCAGATTACGAGACATGTGGAACCATAGTGTCCTGAGCTCTGGCTGGGGAGGTGGCGGGGCGGGCCCTGCCTGGTTTTACTGTGGCACTTGGACTTGAAGAATGATTTGGCGTTTCCTGGGACTTCTTCCCCCAACCCAAACCTGGATCCGAGAGGTGCTGACAATAGCACTGTTTCTTGACTAGTTAATCTTTGTCAGATACTTGGGCCTCTGAGGGCGTCCTGTCTGTGATGTTACAGATGGAGGACAAGCCAAGAACAGGGCAGGACATGCCCATAGCTACACCGCTGGTAAATGGCAGGGCCACATCAGAGCCTCGCTTTCTCAGCCTCAGTGGAGAGATCTGTCCACTCAGTTTCTCTGGGTCCCAGTCCACTGTGCAATTCTGATGGGAGGTGACATAAAAGAAAAGCCACCTGGGGGGACCAGGGCCCTCTCTCTGGCAGGGACATCAGAAGACTGGCTTTCACGGATGCATGCCATGCTTACAAAAGAGATTTAAAGTCCCCAAATCGAGTCAGTCAGCAGAGCCAAGTGTCTGTTAGGTGCACATCGCTGCTGACCCCCAGAAGCGGGTCATCCTCAGCAGACTTCAGGGAACTCAGAACCCCCAGCAGAGCAGGCCCTCAGAAGGTGGGGCACAAGGAATCTTCAACGGGCTGTAGGCTACACGAGTTGTCAAATTTTAAGATCTTCCTTCCCCTTTCTTTAATCAGACTGAGTCTATGGGAGGGTTGCTGCCCCTGCCTGTGGCACACACAGTCTTTGAATGTCAAGGGCATTCATTCTTTATATTGACGTGTTCACTTTTCCTGACACTTCTGAGTTGGAATTTGATTTTTTTGAAACATTCAGAGCCAACATCAGGCAGATCATCAGACTAGGTAATAGCAAAACTTCAGGCCAACATGAAATATGACAATACAAGGTCAACCAGGCTTTCTGATGCAGCTAACTCGCTAGGCTTGAAGGAAAGTCCAGCAGCTCCACGGACACCCTGAGAAACAGCTTCGGTGTAAGCCTGCTAAGCTGTCAGCTTTTAAGGACAAAGGTCATGTGAATATACAGGGTTTATTCTTTCTACATTGAGCAATTTCACTGATTGTAAGTTCCTTGGATTTTCAGTGAAGACTGGATGGATGTTCCTTCTTTGGGATGTGGAAGGGAAGGTAATAAATTGGGGACATCACAAATATTATGCCATAATTTAGCAAATGCTTAGAATATTTCTTAAAATAACAACCAGTCTAAGGCTTTTAAACTTCTGAGTAATTATTAACCATTTATCCTGATATAAAAGCACGAACCATGGTTTACTTCATTTTCTTCTTCGTCTATGGGATTCACATGTGTTCTAGGCCAATATTCTAGGAGTGCCTGGAGCAAAAGTCCTCCTAAGTTCACTGCAACAGAGTTAATTAAAAAGAAAAAAAAAATGAAAAAGAGAATTACTCGTTTTTACCTAAAAATAGAGGGAAAGAAATAAAAACAAGTTTCCAAATATTCTGATGTTAAATTCTTTTTCCTAATCCTCACCTGAGGATATGTTTTTATTGTTTTTACAGAGAGAAGAGGGGAGGGGAGGGGCGGAAGGGGAGAGGGAGATGTGAGAAACACCATATGTGTCCCGACTGGGGATCAGACCCACAACCCTGTGGTGTATGGGATGACACTGCACCCACCCAAGCCACCTGGCCAGAGCCTGATGTTAAATTCTTAACCCAACGCCACTGATGTTTAAAAGCAGGACTTCAGAGATTTTGCCAAGTCTACTAAAATTTTATCTCTGAATATTTAAAGCAGTGGTATATGGAGCAACCAAACACATTCTATTTGGTTGTTCGGGTACAGCCATTCTTTAAAAGGCTATTTCATAAAAAGCCACTAGAATGGTATTTGTATACATCAGGTACATGCCACATTCTTAGGAAAATCCTGACCAAAGACATCATCACCACAGAACAGCCTCTTAGGAAGATGAACGCAAGGGAGAACACAGACCCACCTTCTCTTTTGCAAGGAGGAGGAGAAGGAAGGACACACTCACGTTTTGGATCTGACCCATCAGGGCTGCTGAAGCCGGCATCTTTGGCAGAAACCCAAGCAGCAAAACAGTCGCTCTCATCCAAAGTAATAGTCAGCATCTGTCAGCAACAAAAGCTGTTAGCGGCATGCCACTTGGACACATTCTCCAAACGCGGATCTAAACCTTTATTTGTTCTATTTAACTAAAGTGCTAGGCCACAGGTTCAGAACCAAAAAGTGTTTCATGCAGTTCTATGCAACTGCAGTTTAATTTACTAGGACACCAAAAGATATTTAACTGGCATTTTGCAAGAATTAATAATCTTTTCCCTTTCACACTTAAAAACACAGGACTCTGTCACTAATGATATTAATTATGAGCTACATTAGAAATTTTCAACTATCCCAAACTGCACAAGTATCAATTGCTAACTTACCCCTGTTTTTAAGTCTACTGAGAACCAATTCGGTACATACACCATCTTAAATCTTTTTTTAATTTCGTCTTCAAAATCCACTTTGCCCAGATCTTCCACTTTACTTGCCTATACATCAAAAAGAAAGTATAATAATTAAGTGGCAACTTAATTTAATTCTGACTTATTTAGCTACTCAAAATTTTACACATTTTCCCATTTTTGCCTATTAATATGGAGTCTAAAACATTTTAAAAAGAAACTGTCAAACATTTTTATTTTAGAGCAGTTACCTTTAAATAACTATTACAATTTTAATTTAAAAAAAACTCACAAAATATTCGTTTTGGAAACTACTGCCTTATCTAATATTCACGTAAGAAAGTATCCACCCCCCAAATAAAGTATTATTGAAACTAAACCTTAATTTATATATTTATTATCTTGGTGTATATCTATCTATATATCTACATCTATGTATATCTATATCATAAAAAATAAATTGGAAAAAAAAAGTAAATGGGATACATGAACCAGTAACACACATTTAAAATAAAAGATACTCACCTTCAATACATCCCAATATGCCACATTATTATTGGTATCTTTTGTTAATATATGTCTCTTATCATTAAGGATGTGGCACTGAATAATACTAGCACCGCCTGAAGGAGAAAAACCCACACAATTAGCAGAACAATCCTTCTACTACATTAAATTCACTGTGCGGCAGTAACTGTGAACTGGTATCTACCAGAACATAAGTCATATTAGCCCCCCAGGAAGAAGGCAAATCAGAAGACTATGTCATTATACCTAAGGCAAATTAAGGTCAATCAGACAAAAATAGTCTGGTTTTAATACAGATCATAGATGAAAAGAATCCTCACTTCAACACGGGGCTACTAGTTGAAAACTGAAGGGCAGACAGTTTTACCCGCTGGGCAAGTCCAAATGATGACAAGAAACCTTGAATGAGCCCCATCTCTCATCAGCCTTTGCTTCCTACCTTCCTTCTCTTTATGCCTCCTGCAGGAGCACTGTTCTCGAATGTGTCATTCAATATTCTAATCCCCAGCTGACATTAAAGTCCGAGATGCCATTACAGCTGTAGTCTGTAGAATCCTAGGACCAGACCGGATTTTTCTGGCTGTGCTAAAAGACAACACTGAACTCTCTTATTTTTCAAAATGGCTGTTGGCTTTACCAAGACCGTGACTACCCTGATGCTGGGTAAAAAGATTAATTAAAGAAAGCCCACATTTTGAAGTCACTAAATAGCAGTTTTTAAAAGCTTTCTTCTATTAAAAGTAAATCAAAATGCTATTATGAGTCTTTTGTTGACATCAGAATTACATTTAAAGGAAGGTCATCTCCTCCATTTCTCTCAGTCTCTTAGTAACTACAATTAATCTCCACAAAAGGTACAATACTTTCCAATTTCCTCACTCACCTTTAATAACCTGGTCAGGTTGTGTACAAAGGGGTGTTATGGGATTTGTGCAGTCATTGTCATAATCTCCAGAGGCTCTAAAGTTGTGAATTCCCTTCAATGTCTGAAGGAACAAAATTCATTATTTAATCATTTTAAGCTTTATAAGCTTTGCCAATCTGTTTAAAGTGGCAAGAAAAACAAAGAACCAACAAATGAGAACCCAACAATAAAAACATCAGCCAAAAAAAGCACAGTGACAAAGTATGATTATCTACCATGATTTAAAAAACCCCAACATTAAGAAGGGAATGTCTTTTTAGAGAGAACAGTAGGTGTTCTTCCAGGTAAACTATGTTGATCTCAAGTTAGCACAATGAAAATTAGACAAGAAATATAACCTTTGTTACAGTACAGAGAGAGACCACTTGACCTGCATATAAACAGGAATAAATATAAACACTTTCTCTTTTGTTATCCACAAACAGTCTGGTAAGAAAACTTAAAGTCTTCGATTAGGATTTAAGAACTAATAGTACTTTTGATGGCTTCTCTCTGATCACCCTCTTATTTCTCTCCCTGTTTTCATACCATGAAGAAAAAGGAAATGAGTGTGAAAGCACAGTTTTCTGCTTTCTGTTTCCCTGCTGTGCTGGTACTGAGCTGCCTATTTCCACAGGCAGCTCCAGGAGGTCAGAGCTGTACTAAACCTACTGGCCGTATCAGGCGACAGCCTGAGCATGTCACATATATTTCTTGGCTTCTGACAAAGACGTCGAAGCGTCATTTTGACTACTACCTTACTTTTTGTACAACCCTTAGGCCCACATCTGCATTCACAGGGGCTTTCAGATTTTTGCACTGTTGAAAGGTTCATACTGAGCATTTGCTACTGGTTCTAATCCTTTATCAGCTTCTAATCCTTTGTCAGCTGTATAATGGCTCACTTACCCACTTATTTACTGTAGATTTCGTTGTTGCAACCCAGATTGCAGGAGGTGGATCAGCTGATCTATCAAGCTCCATCTGAAAACAACCCACAAAAACTGCTGTGTGGAATGCTGACTCTTCTGAGCTGCCAGCACCAGCTCTACATTATTACGTAACTCCTCCATTCAACACTGTGTGCTGACTCTACCATGGCACGTGTTAAAAGCTAGGGATTCAACAAATGAATGAGGGAGTCTGTGCCCCTATAAAAGTGCAGTAGCAGTGACTTCTCACCAAAAACAATGGCTTGAAGGTTTAAGTGTGGTTAATTTAAGGCAGGGGTGGGGAACCTTTTTTCTTACAAGAGCTTTTTGGATATTTATAACATTATTCGAGGGCCACACAAAATTATCAACGTAAAATTAGCTGCTGTATTTGGCCAAACATTTAATTAACTCACCCCTAATGCCTCCGCAGGGCCAGACCCAATGATTTGCAGGCCTTACGTGGCCTGAGGGCTGGCCGTTTCCCACCCCTGATTTAAGGGATCTAAATGGGTACAAGTCAAAGGATGACTTACCAGAATTTCTTTGTCTTGCTACCCTTTTTTATGTTCTTAATAACAAAGAAATGAATTTATTTTTCCCTTTGAAAATGTTAGTAGTAAAAATATAACACAGCAAAAGTGAAAAGTACCCCCATGTAATCTACCCCCTCACCCAAGGATAGTGCACTTCTCAACAGTTTACTGTGTGCCTTTCTGTATTTTTAAAACACCAACATATGCCTTAACTGGTTTGGCTTAATGAATAGAGCATCAACCTGAGGACTAAAGGGTCCCAGGTTCAATTCCAGTCAAGGGCACGTGCCTGGGTTGCGGGCTTGACCCCCAGTGGGAAGCGTGCAGGAGGCAATCAAAAATTCTCTCTCATTATTGATGTTCCTATCTCTCTCTCCCTCTTCCTTCTTCTCTGAAATTAATAAAAATATATTAAAAAATACTAAATGTATAAAATATACAAATGCCCATATATTATGCAATGGGAATCACTCTGCATTAGCCCACTATTCTTCCTGTGCTAGGAAACTGCAGGACTGGAGCTGCGGGGAGAGGGCCGGTCTCTTAGCAAGCCGGGATCCTCTTCAGCTCCTTATAACACACGGCTCCTTATAGCGCACGGCTGTCTGTGCTAAGGTCTTTTTCTCCAGCCAAGAGACCCTGGCAGCTGCAGGACTCACAGCGCAGTGTTCCTCCTCCCCACCTGCCACCCCATCAGCTGCTTCCTGCACACGTGCTGTGTCTGTGATTGCAGCCCTAACTCGCTTGCTGTTCTCTAAAGCATTCCTGGTTTGTCCATGAGGGTGTGCCCTCTACTTTAAAGAGCTGCACTCAGCCAGACCACAGGCATCCTCTCAACATCTCCTCGACCTCTGTTCCTGTTGCAGCCCTTCCTCCTGTGCTGTGGTCTGGGTGTCAGATGTCACTGTTTCATAGATGATGGGTATTTGCAGTTGTTTCTTGCTTTCCCTGTTGTTTGCAGACGATTTCTGAGAAGACAGGTAGTGTGTCTTTGTGCTTCCTTTTAAAGTTCCTCGCTGTGTTTCAGTGTGCAAGTCTAGGATTATCAGGGAAGCTGGACATTTGTCCTGTGATGTCGGGCCATTTTTTAGCCTAAGTTCTACTTCGAATAGGTGTCAATGTGGATGGCTTCCCAAGTGCCTGTTCACACACGTCCAGACCCTGATCAGGACCACTCTGAGCAGTCATGGTGTGGGGTGAGCCAGCTCATTCCCTCCTCCTGAGGAGCGTCTTCCACACCCTCCCTCGCCCTTGAGCAGTGGACACATTTCTGCTTACAGACACCTGAACTCCTCGTATTCCTCCTCTAATGACGTTAAGACAGCCAGGCGCTCTCAGGAGCAACGTAACAATCTTAATTATATAAACTAAAATATATGACATACTGCCCTGATTGGCCGGTGTGGCTCAGTTGGTTGGAGTGTTGTCACGTGCACCAGAAGGTGGTGGGTTCGATTCCCAGTTGGTTTGCATACAGGAGGCAACCAATCGATGTTTCTCTCTCACGTTGATGTTCTCTCTCTCTCCCTTCCTCTCAAATCAATTAAAAAAAAAAAATCACATACTTTGAGAACTGGTGCCTTTTCTTCACAAATCAGAACTCGAATGTCAGGGTTTCTTAGGTCTGTACAATAAATCTTCCGGTCCCTTCCTCCAGAATACACATGTGTGAAGGCGTCATTGACTTGCAGAGCCCAAACACCTTCATCATGGACTCGGTACGTCGCTATACATCTCTGCTGACCGAGAGACCACAGGCGAATTGTCCCATCAGAACTGCCAGAAAGACACTAGGAACAAAGAAAGTAAAGGTTAGAGATCTGTCCAAAAGTTCCTGTGCTCTGCCCAGGCTTCTCTCCTGACGCCACACTGTCAAGCACACACCTCTAGCAACCTGTATTTCTGCCTTTGAAAAGTGGCTTGACCCAGGTATGTTGACACTAATCAAAATAATTGCAATGGTGACGGACCTCAAATCATAAGGTTTGCTAACTAAGGATCTTACGCTACAACAAAGGAAGTGAGGCAATAGGTTGCTGTCACTGGCCTATTATATATCACTAGAGGACCAGTGCATGAAAATTCATGCACGGGGTGGAGGGGGGTGGTGGTCCCCCTCAACCCAGCCTGCCCCCCTCACAGTCCGGGAGCCCTTAGGGGCGGGAAGTGACTTGGCAATCCGGGGAAGGCAAAGCCCCATCACAACTCTGTTGCTGCCACTGCTGGCAGCGCAAGCCTCGGCTGGCCCTGGTTACCTGAGCCTTGGGGGGCCCTGGGCGGCTGGACAGATGACATTCCAGGCTTGCCTGTGCCTCAGGCCAGCCCCTGGGTGGCTGGGGGCCTGAGGGGACTAGGGATCTCTGGAGGCAAGCCACATGCCTGCCACCTGGTGGGGCTGAGGGGACTGGGCACTGCCATCTTGTGGCTGTGGGCGCTGCCATCTTTGAGGGTGGGGCAGTCAATTAGCATATTTCCTCCTTATTGGCTGTGGGCACTGTCATCTTTACAATGGCGTGAGGGTCAATTAGCATATTCCCTCTTTATTAGATAGATAAGTCCTTGAATCACAATGCCACCAGAGACCCTGCATTAGAAGCTTGCAGGGTAATTCTGCAGGATGCAAAATAAACTCTGGTCCACTAACTGATATCTAGTGCTTCTGTCTCAAACAAGAGTTTGAGAATCAGTAGCTGACTTTAGTGAAATGCACTGACTTGTATTTAAGTCATCTTGGTTTTAAAAACCCCATTCATAAATGTATATATAGAAACAAGGCATAGAGTGCACAGTCAGGAGGAGCTTTAGCAAGTCTGCCAGGCCCAGAGCCCCCTTCTGGAAACCATCGTGTCTACAGCCTGTACGTCAGGGCAGTCCCATGGAGACCATATGATCCAGGCAACCTGGACAAAGCTTAGAAACCAAGGCATGGCACCCGTCTCCCTCGCAGCCAAGCAGCTACACTGCAAAACCTGAGCAGCTGACTGCACTGGCCTTCTTAACTCCCATGAAAATGGGGCTGCAAAGGGTTCCAGAGCTCTAAAAATCCAGGGATTACGACAAGAATATACGCAATATTTTTCATCTTCTCACCTACTACACAAACTAAATATGATCCCCACTTTGCAGATGAGCTAACTAAGGACCAGGATGAAGTCCTCCCCTCCAGGCCACCTGATACATTATCACTGAGTGCCTTCTACATCGCCAAAGACCGCCATGGGCAGCTTCAGCCTCTCTTCGTCTGGCTCTGAAAAGTGATTTCCTTCCTTTGGTTAGTTTTTCAAACCTTTCTTTCACCTTTGGAGACAAAAAGGTTTCTCTAATTCGCATGTGAGGCAATTTTCATGACGTAATTTCCACAGAAGTAATAGAATTATGGTGTTTCTCATCTCATAATTTTCCTGCTCTCCCTTTTCTAGCTCCATCACAATCAATTCATTCCAATTAGCTGTGAACTTATCCCTGCCCCATGAAAAATGGCTGGGGGAGCAGGAGTAAGTGGTACTGGAATAAATGGTGCTTAGTTTTCGTTTTTTTTTTGTTTTTTTTTATCTACAATGATGAAAGATCGTTTTTTTCAAAACTGGGGTTATTATATGTACAATTTAATATTTTAAGGATTTACAATTAATCCACAGTTTATAACGTATGCAGCTTTGTTCAGTGTATGCAGTGGTTCACTAGTGGGGGGTTTCTGTTGTATGAAGCTTTGGCAAAGCCACTAGATCAATGCCACACGAAGCTGCGTACCTGGGTGCCGTCTCTGTTCAGCAGCAGAGCCTTTACATTATCTGTGTGGCCTTTAAGCTTCATCAGTTTTGCACATGTTCTTGGATCCCATACCCTTAAAACCTGTAAATTTTAACAAAATATTACACAAACTGAGTATATCCACGATCAGATTTCAGTAACAGATGACTTTTACAAATCAAATCGACAGCCATTAAATTCTGAGAAAGAAACACTGCTTCTGCCAACAGACACTAAGGCTCCCTTTTCAAGTGGGAGGAAGCCTCTTTAATGTCAAAAAATGAACAGGCCTTTCCCACCCCATCCACCCACCCCCATTACCACACACGACAGTAATTACACAGTTATGCTCTTATTTGTTCAAATAAAACCTCTCTTTTAGCATTCCACCAGGCACAACCACTGTCTATGTGACTAGTAATGACACAGAACAAATTATTTTGGTCTCTTTGCTTTCTAGAGTTAGATATACCCTTTAAGCTCCCCCTTACCTTCTCAGTGGACCCTGATACAATGACTGTCCCCAGCTGATTCATTGCCAGGCTGTAAATGGAATCTTTGTTCCCACTTAAAGAAGAAGCTATTAAGGATAAAAGGAGCTACATGTTAACAAAATTACCAGATGTTTAGTAGCTAGTCAGCAAAAATGGCAAGCTTAATTATTCAATTTTGAAAATTTTATCTTTATGAGTGCTCTAAATAAATCTATCTATAACAGAGATATCAAGTTTTACATCTTTTCAGGATTTGAGTATACACAAATGCTCAATAAATATTTGCTAAACTGAACTGCACTGCCATTTAAAACCTATCCACATAAGTAATATATTTTCCAAGATATACATGTACGATTGATATATATGAAAAAATATGTCCAAACTCACTATTTCAAATAAACAAAAACACTATTTCACCAAATCAGATTAAAAAGAAAACAACAAGGTAGTATTCAATTATCAGAAAACACAGTAAAACAGCATTCTCATACATTGCTTGTGGGAGGACAATTTGGTACAACTTTCCTGGAAGGAAACCAGGCAACATGTAGCAAGAATCATGTTCAGGTTCTTTGATCCAGAACAAAATATCACTTAAGTGAAAAAAAAAAAAAGCGCACATAAAACTACATAGTATAATCCTACTTTTAAAATAAAGAATAATATATGTAAAGTATTTAGAAAAGTAACTGCTTGTAGGAAGTGCTCAATAAATGTTAGCTATTAGTATTATTTCTATAATCACAAAAAACTTATGTGAGGTCCTCTCTAAACTATTCTAAGCCAAGACATATCTGTTGCAGAATTTGTAACCACTAAACCTAGTCTCTGACCTTGAGACCATCCTGCTGTTTTGCTTTGTTCCGTCTTGTTAGTCTCTTTGAGGTAGGCCTTACATCTACAAAGAGCTAAATGGATCACGACAGCCTCAGCAGGGACCAGCTACTGAAGCACTGAGATAGTGTACAGGTGGAAAATCAAGAACAAGGGGAGAATAGTGTTTAGACCTTCACATATCTCCCAGGAGGGGAAAAGCAAAACAATATTTAAAAAAAATTACTGTATTTTCTGGCATATAAGATGACTTTTTAACCCAGGAAAATCTTCTCAAAAGTTGGGGGTCGTCAACGGAGCTGGACAGAAACCTCAAGTGTCTCTGGTCGGCTCCTTTTTGTGCCGCATATGGTTTCTGTCTGGACGTTTTAACCCTGGAAAATTTTCTCAAAAGTTGGGGGTTAGCCCTAACCGGTTTGGCTCAGTGGATAGAGCATCGGCCTGCGGACTGAAAGGTCCCAGGTTCAATTCCGGTCAAGGGCATGTGCCTTGGTTGCGGGCACATTCCCAGTGGGGAGTGTGCAGGAGGCAGCTGATCGATGTTTCTCTCTCATTGATGTTTCTAACTCTCTATCCCTCTCCCTTCCTCTCTGTAAAAAATCAATAAAATATATTTTTAAAAAAAGTTGGGGGTTGTCTTATACGCCCAGTCGTCTTATACGCCGGAAAATACGGTATAAATACTAGCCTCCCAACTTGCCCCTCTTGGCACTAACTTTTATTAGAACTGCCCTGGCTCTGTCAGTGTGAGTGTTCCACAGTCATGACAAATTGAATCTAGAATACAGGGATCTAGATAGTTCAAGCCCACATCCTGAACACAGACCTTCTAGGCCAGGCTTAGCCAAAAAATGTGCTCCTTAGGGTCCCGTCTGACACCTGGCCTGCAGGACTCTAGCAGGTTGGGCCAAGCATGAGGCTGAGTTTCAAGTTTAGACTTGGATGGGCCTGACCCCGTCATCCGAGATCTCTTAGCTGAAGAGGCATCCATGCTATTAACCTCCCTGAACTCCTCTAGAACCGGCTGGATTCCTTGGGCTGCTCTAAAAAGGTCCTGCAAAACTCGCACTCAAAACCTTCTCTTTCTTTGTTTGGGTATTTTCCATCTGGGCCATTAACTCAAAGGTTCTTAATATACAGTAACACTTTTGAAAGTCATAAACTGCCTACTTTGTCAGGTAGTTACCACCTCCACCAACAGTCTCTGCTGAGTGTGTGGCTTTGGGCAGGCGCGCTGTGGGAGATACAAAGTAATTGTAGACAGACTCTGCTGCCTGCAGGAGCTCAGGCTTCAGTCAGGGATCGAAGATATGCACATGAAAGCTGACACTTGAAGAAGTTACCACTTCAGATGCAGTGAGGAACTAGCTCCTTCTCCAAGCATACTCTTGGGGGCTAGAACGCTGGAGGTAGAAGCACTCTCTAGATACGAACCACTGTCTCAATGCAAACTTATCAAAGGTATTCTATAAAGCATTCTTTGTTTATGTCAACTTGGAGCACTTTCAAAGACATTTTTTTCAAACACCTTACTTGTGACAGTGTTATTTGAGGCAGTCAATGCTGTTAGAGTATTCACATCCCAAAGGAATATTTGTCTGTCCAACCCAGCCGATGCTACCAGTTCTTTATCCTTGGCATATGCTAAGGCCTTTACATAATCCTGTAACAGAACACACGTACTATGATCTACATTGTAGATCAATAAGAAAATGAGCCACTTAAAGTACTGAGACCCCAATATTACACTAAAGACACTGAAAATTGAAATATTACGTTAGCTCTTTTACCTTATGTGTCCTTAATGTTGACATACAAAATCCCTTATGTGCATTCCATACTTTTACTGTCGTGTCAGAAGAAGCAGATATTACTAGAAGAGGCAAAGAATTAACAAACACCTTAGTGGTATACACTTCAATATTTATAATGTTCCTAATATTAATTCAAACATCTGTTCATGTTTATACACACATATAGTACATATATAACATAAAAGCTTTTTCTCGCCCTAGCTGGTTTGGCTCAGTGGATAGAGCATCAGCTTGCAGACAGAGGGGTCCCAGGTTTGATTCTGGTCAAGGGCACATGCCAGGGTTGTGGGCTCGATCCTCAGTGTGGGGCATGCCGGAGGCAGCCAATCAATGATTCTCTCTCATCACTGATGTTTCTGTCTTTCTCTTCCTTCCTCTCTGAAATCAATAAAAATTTAAAAAATATATATTTAAAAGCTTTTTCTAGAACCTATTACATTCTGCCTCAAAATTTTATTTTTTTAATAGCTAAGGCAAATATTTTTTAAAGTTCCAGTTGAACTAATTTGATTGGGAAAATTTCTCTAACACAGACTGAAAATCCAAGAAATGGATCCTACCATAATAACAGAAAGAGATATTAATAAGGTTAAAAGAAGAATACATAGTATATGAGACTATTTATATAGACAGTTCAAATGTAGGCAAAACTAATCTGTAGTGTTTAGAAGACACTAGGGCAAGGGATAGTGACTAAAAGGGTGGCACGGGGCAGGGGACACTTCTGGTAATCTCCTTCTTATATGGGTGTTCACCTTGCAAACTTGTACTCTCAAGTTGTATATGCTTCTCTGTATGCTTGCTCTATTTTAATAAAAAGCTTACACGAAAAATGAAAAAGTACTTCAAATTAAATTAAAAGCTTCCTAAAGCACAATAATCAAAGAAATACTTACATGTTTTCCCATTACAACAGAGTACAATGTCGTTTACCCAATCGGTATGGTGCTCCATAGATGCTATGTATGGGTCTTGCTGAAATTGAAAGAAAAATCACAGGATATCATTAGCTTAGCTTAGAGAATGAACTGTATTACAAATTATAGATATGTTTAGATTCTTCAGTTAGTGTGACCCACTGCTCTATGACCTTAAAATCTAGCCCCTAAGAGTTGATGCTTCCAGAGAACACGCGCATAGTTTTGTTTCAGGACAATTTTATTACTGATACAAGCCTACGTTTCCAGGACAAATGCTTAATATTTATGCCTTGAGTCAGTGAAGGCAACAGTGCTACAGGAAGGTGTTACTGAAAAGGACAGGGCATGAACCCATCTGCAGGCCGGGGGGTATGAATCAGTGGTGCCGAAGGCTCACAGCACAGAGCAGGGGCAGAAACGAGGTGGCCGAGTGGTGAGGAGCCCAGCCTGCGGCAGAGGGAGATGGACACTTTTGCTTTTAGCTTCCTACTGTGGTTTTTACCGTCTGAATTAAGTGTTTTCCTCATGCTATCTACGGTCCTTCAGAGAAGAAATGGAAGCCAAGGGCTAAAGGAGTGCTACCCTGGTCACCATTTCAATTCAGTAATTTGAGATTCTTCTATTCCGCTCACTTGGCTTAATTACCAAACCAAGGATTTAGTTACACCCTACACCCAAGACGGGCAAGTTCAAGAAACTTCCTGGCAAAGGGAACAAGTCTATTGGAGAAACGACGCTATTCCATCCTCTCATAAAACGAAGATCAGAAAAGATATTTAAGGGCATCACAGGCAGCTTTCTAGATTCTTCCAGCTTAGTTTTTGTGAATGTTCTCCTGTAATTTGTTTGAAATATGGTACTGTTAATTCCCATAAAGGTGACAGTCCAATTCAAACATAAGTCTCAAAAAGCCCTTAAAAGCCATGATTTTCTTCCTTTCCATGTGTCTGACCTTGGGCCACCTCTATGGCCACTGTTTAAAGGATCCAAAGCCCACGAGACCAAAATCCATTTAAAGAAACAGCATCCGGCAAGTGCGCAAAACCGTGCGCCTTGTTTGGACTGAGCATCGGACTTGCAGGGCTTGCTAGGAAGACACAGGCTTCAAAGCCGTAGGATTAGCGCCAGGCCTGCAAGTCCGAGGGCTCTTAGTCCCTGTCGCCTACCAGCTATTCAACCAGGGATTTCTGTGAGCTTGTTTTCCCGTCTCCGCACACGAACCGCAACAGCTGCCTCGAAGGAGGACGGTGAGAATTAAGACCGTATTGGGTAGGAAGGTGCTGAGAGTGTCTGGTACACAGCTAGGAGCTCGAGAAATGTCCTTTTCCCTCCCCGAAGCTGCCTATGTCCTTCACAACACAGACACTCAAACAAGACAGAAAAAGCATTGCTTGCAATTTGACGGGATTTGTCTTCACGTGCGTTTAAATACTGGTCCCTGTTTAAGAAGGCAGGCTTGAAATTACCTTCATACTTTAAAAGAATAAGTATATTTTATTGATTTTTTACAGAGAGGAAGGGAGAGGGATAGAGAATCAGAAACATCGATGAGAGAGAAACATCGATCAGCTGCCTCCTGCACACCCCCACTGAGGACGTGCCGCAACCAAGGCACATGCCCTTGACCGGATCGAACCTGGGACCCTTCAGTCCGCAGGCCAACACTCTATCCATCGAACCAAACGGGTTAGGGCATCTCCATACTTTTACAACAACCTTGAAGAAATCTAATATTTGTTTAAGATTAGTTATAACTGTAAAAGCATAGTGAACCTTTTCCTAACAGCAGGGAAAAGGGTTGTCAAGAAGCTTTCTGGGGACATATTTAGAGCAGAAAAATAAACTGTTGCAGGTATTTCCCCCACCAGACAAATCTCTTTATGCCTTTCTTATCACAGACCTGGTTTTACGGAAATACTTCTGAAACCCCCTTGAGGTGTTTTTCTCAAAGGCTCACAGAATGCCGGTTGCATGTCTTGGCAGAGTGTACCAAGTAACTCAGAGCTCAGAGCTTCCATCGCAAACTCCCAAAGGCCTGCCATGGTAGAGCGAAATTTCCGGAGTATGGGCTTCAAGTGTCAGCTCGACCCCTGCCTTACCTTGTGCTGATTGACGCTCCATATCCTTATGATGGAGTCTCGACCCGCCGTGAAAAGCCTGTTGAGGGCTGGGTCCAGCTGCAGGGCATTGACTCCATTTCGATTGTACTTCTCCACTTCATCTCGAATCACATAGGAAACCTGACAAATGAGTCGTCATTTGCTTTTCATGAAGTGACAGAACATGCAGTAAAATGCAGCCTACTAGTGGCAGATCTGAAATTCAAAAACCCCATGCTTTCCATATAAAACTTATTTTTCAATCCAATAAAAATTTTATCTCACGCTATAAAAGAGTGCAGAGCTGAGGAGAGAAGAATGACATGCAGAGCAGCCTCGTCCAAGAGGAGGCAGTCTGACGCTAAGCTGCTATAACCGCTTCCTCACTGGCCTCCCACACTCGCTGGTTTGTCTTTAGTCCATTTCCCACAAAGCAGCACAACTGGAGGGTCTCACCTCCGCTCAAAACCCTCTCCAGGGCCTGCCCTCCCAGACTCACGATTAGACCAGGACTCCTCAACACGGCTAAGTGCCCTTCTCCCCTCCTGCCACTCATCTTCGCTCACTCTGCCCCCCCCCACCCCGTTTCCTTGAGCACCCCTCCTTGCACATGTCCTGGCCCCTCAGTTTGGAAGGCCTTCCTCCCTCTCTCTGGCCAATCCTGCTGCAGTCTTTAGGTTTCTATTTAAATAACGCTTCCTCAAAAAGGTGTTCTCCCACCTGGCAAGCAAATGAGTTTTGTGTTCCTTTAACATACTGGCCAGCAGCCAAAAGCAAAACTTTTCTAATTGAATGAAATAAACTGTTTAGAACAGAAGGTTCAAGGGGAGTGGGAAGACCTATTTACAATAGCAACAAGAACACCTAAAATAACTGACAGAACAATGTACATAAAAGGAAAACTTGAGTAAAGGAGGTGCCATATTATAGCACAGGAAGATTCCAAATTAACAACTGTTTCCTAAATTTGTGAATTTAAACCTAACTTTGGCCAACATCCCATGGAATTGCTTTCTAGAAGTTGACAAAATATATAGTATAATTTTTTTTTGGTGTGTGTGTGTGTGGAATACACCAGTTATTTTATAAAAAAGAAAGCATAGTCTTTAAAGATCTCAAAAGGTTTTATAAAGCTAAAGCTACCAAAATTACAATGAAGTACCACAATAGGGATATATTAAACAACCAATGAAATAAAACAAAACCTGGAGATACTTTTTCTATTATGAATTTTTTATTCTGATGTAAACATGGTGTTTCAGATCAAAGAGGGCATGATAATTATTACCTAAGAAATTATCTAGACGCATCTAGTGATTCTATTGGGAAAAATTACATATCCTTTTTCCAAATCTTAAACCAAAATGGAGTTTCATGTGGACTTAAGATTGAAACAGAATTAATTTACTCATAAAAATACATTTTAAAAGACAGGTGAATATTTACATAAAACTTCTTTGAGAAGGCTCTGCTAACACGACAAAAAATACAGTGATCTTTACGAAGGAAAAGAGCAATGGTGATCTGACCAAATACAAGTGGAAACTTTTTGCATGTACACAAATGTTCACTGCAGCATTATCCACAAGAGCCAAAAAGTGCAAACAACTCAAATGTCTATCAACTGACAAAGGAAAAACAAAACATGGTATGTGCATGCAATGGAGTATTTTTCCGCACTAAAGGAATGAAGTACTGACACATATTATAATGTGAATGAATCTTAAAAACATGGAAAGTGAAAGAGGTCAGTTATAAAATGGCTCATATTTTATGATCCTGTTTATTCTAAATGTCCAGAATATGCAAATCCTCAGAGACTGAAAGTAGATTGGTGGTTGCCATGAGCTTGGAAGAGAGGAAAATGGGGGGTGGGGTGGGGGTGGGCGGCTATTTATGGGTCGAGGGTTTCTTTTTGGGTTGATGAGAAATGTTCTGGAATTGCGTAATCAATGCACAACTTTGCAAATATATTAAAAAATCATTGAATTGTATACTTTAACAGGGTAACTTTATAATATGCGAATTTTATCTCAATAAACCTGTTATTTTTTTAAAAAAATGCTTTCTGAAAAGAATAGTATGAGCAAGGTTAAAGGGCAAACATCTAACTGGGAAAACAATGAAATAAATACTAGTACACAAAACAAAAGTTTAATCTGGACTACATACGGGGATTCCTTACAACACAATAACAACAGGTCAAACTCTCCAACAGAAGAGGAATAAAGATCATGAAGAGGATTTTTTCAAAATGGTAAATGAACATAAATAATCAATGACATGAAAAGGGTCAGAGTTGTATACATGAAGACAACAAGGATGTTGTCTTAACTCAGTCCTTGGGTACAAGAAACTGTACCTGAAATCTACTCAAGCCTGCTTAAATTGAGAAAAGCAACATTGTATTAACATAAGGATACAAGATATCTAACAGCCCAGGGGCAGGAAATACAGTTATGACTCACAAGACATTTAAAAATAAAATCATGACACTTCTCTGCTGAAGCCTCCCAAAGGCTTTTTTCCACTACATTTAAAGTTCAAATTCCTCACATGCTTCCTGCATCTTCACACTCTCCTCATACTAACTCCCTCCAGCTCCTTTCATGGCAGCCACACCAAACTCCTGATCCTCAACACATCGAGCTTTCTTCTTCCCATCCCTTCCCACTTACTGCTCCCCAAGCTGAGAAGATCCCCCACCTCCAGTGCCCACAGGCACACCTCCCCAGCTTGTTTTTGTCTGGCTCACCTTCACCCTTCTGGTCTTTGCAGAAAGGTCACCTCCTCTCAACAGCCTTCCCTGATCTCCACTCTCTATCACTTACACTACTTATTTCTCTCACCGTTCTCACCACACTCCATATTTATCTTTTTGTGTGACATCTTCTTCATTCTAATGTTGCAAGAGATCAAGAAACTTGTCTGCCTTGTTCCTCCCACCACTCATTACAGTGTCTGCCATAGAAGACATTAAATAAATATTCGTTGCATGAATCAGATACTAGAAAACCATCAGGAACCAAGTTGGCTTCAATGTCAATTTTAGTCTCTCTCAATCTCTTTCTTTGGGGCTTTATGACCCCTTACTGCTTTTCTCCATACATTTCCCTTAATAGAGACTATGTAGCATGTAAATCTTAATTTTCAGATTTCTCGAGATTATCTGATTGGTCCAGTGGGGAAGGGTCAGGTCCTCATTTTAGGTAGAAAGTAATTCTCAGCACACAAGCCTGGGCCACTTCTTCAAAGGTATCTACCACAGATGTGTGATTAAAAATGGCAAAGAATTAGAAATATCTTAATTGGATAAATTTTGGCACATCCATAACACAGAATACTATTTAATCATTAAAATGTTGACTCAGATCTAGAATGAATGACATGGGAAGATAGCCATGCTATATTTAAGTGAAATGTGTGTGGTCTGCCCTAACCTGTTTGGCTCAGTGGATAGAGCGTCAGCCTGCGGACTCAATGGGTCCCAGGTTCGATTCTGGTCAAGGGCATGTACCTTGGTTGCGGGCACATCCCCAGTGGGGAGTATGCAGGAGGCAGCTGATCGATGTTTCTCTCTCTTCAATGTTTCTAACTCTCTATACCTCTCCCTTCCTCTCTGTAAAAAATCAATAAAATATATTAAAAAAATGTGTGTGGTCTAACACAGCCGTGTATAATAATCATTACTGTAAAAATGTTTCAGAATATTAAATATATATTCAAAAAATACATATACAAGTTTGGAAAGACATACAAATAAAAAACTATCCCGAGTAATGGAATTATGGTGACTGTCACTCATGCCTTTTTTATATGGTATGAATGTTTTACAATGGGCATATATTACTTAGTTTTTTGAATTTATAATTTAATTTTTGTCTAAGTAATTCTTGCCTATACTCAGAATATGAAATACTGAAAGACTGTAATGAAAAATCACATACCTACTGTCTGTGTAATACTCCCCATACCAGTCTTATTCCCTAGGAATAATCAATTTCAGCTCTTGGTTTCTTCTGAATAGTTACTGCATTTCTTGAAATATTGTGTTGATTCTATAGCTTTCCGTTTATCTATTTTAGATTCACCTATTTACTCAGGCTATGGTAGATTAGGATGTAACTCTGAAACTACCCCCACTAACCCCTTCCTCTCCTCTTCTGATATAGATGCATCGCTATTTTTGGTTGAATAAATAATCAGTGCTACACTGTTTGACTTTGTAATTGCTATCTGCTGACTAGCTAAGTACTATATTATGAATACATTTCCTTCATCAGAGAGCTTTTTCTTTCCCCTAGAGTTCTATCTTTCTTCCCTTCTTCAATGGTTTCCTCTACTTTAAGTTCAATTTTCTTTAATTGCTGCTCCGTATTAGCTATTACAGCAAGAATCCACCCATCCCCCTTTCCCAGGCTTCCCCCTCAGCATCCTCCACCTTGCACTCAGTCCGGGCTGGCTGCCCTCTAGGTCTGCTGGCACAGCCTCATCCTCTGTGCCTCCCGCCATTGTTTCCTGAATTCCAACGTCTCCCTTCTTTGTTTACTCCCACCCTCTCTCTGGCAACAGAGATTCCTTTCATGCCTCAAATCTGACTTCTGCAGAAAGTTCTTTGTTTGTAAGGGCTAATATGATTAGATTGGACCCACTTGGATAATCCAGGATAACCCTCTATTTTAAGATCTGTAACCTTAATTATATCTGAAAAGTCCTTTTTATCACATAACGTAACATATTCGCAGGTTCCAGGGATCAGGGCATGGCATCTTGGTGGGGAGGCACTCTGCCTACTACAGTAACGAAAACAATTTTTTTATGTGAAAAAAAATGGAATAAGTACAAAATTCACAATACTTTTAAGAAAAGAAGCGAGATTCTGAAAGCATTTCCAGTGCACGAAGGGGATACTCTGGGCTCTTTCCCCAGGCTCCCCTGAGTGTGTGTGCATTAACGCATCTCCCCTTGGTGCCTCACACACATCGTAATCACGGCATGTTCCAGACCCAGCTCTTGATAGTCCTCCCAAAATAGCTTTTCCTGGTCTTCCTCAGTGATGGAGTCAATGGTGACTTCATCTTCCAGTTGCTCAGGCACAAAACCTTGGTACCATCCTGACTTTAACTCCAAGCACTTCTCAGGAGCCTGGTGAGCCATTATCACACAGCATCTGGCCTCCCCTCTCTGCCCTGTGCACCCACAGGTGGTTCTGAACACGGAAGCCAGGCCCCCTTATTAAAACACACGTATATCCTGTGTGCTCCTCTGCTCAAAAGCCACCGACTGCATCCCATGGCACGCTAGACCTCACTATGCCCTGGTGCTCTTCACGGTCCGTCTGCAGTCACCGCTCTCATTTCATCTCCTGTTCCTCTTCCCCTCACTCACTCCATGCCAGCCACACAGGCCTCCTCATTCCACAAACAGGCCAGGGACAGTCCCACTCAGGACCTTTGCATGTGATATTCTCACTGGAATGCCCGCCCTTCCATGGCAATCTCATTTCCTCATTTCTTTTGGATCCATACTCAGAAGTCAGCCTCTCAGCAAGGCAATCTCTGGCCACTGCAACTAAAATTTCACTTCCTCGTTTTCTGCTGCTTATCACTATCTATCGTTTACCTTTAACATTTATTTTCTCTCAGCCTTTTATTATGAAAAGGTTAAAACACAAAAGTCGAAAGAATTACACAGTAAGCATTCATATACCTGCCACATATATCTATTCTACAATTAACATTTTCTATAGTTGCTTTACCTCATACCCATCTATTCATTTGATCCACGTTATTTTTCAATGCCTTTCGAGGTAAGTTGCACATCATCAATAGCACTCCCCCCTAAATACTTCAGCATGTATGTCATTAACTAGAGTTCATTATCTATTCATGGCTCCTTTTTTTAAAAGATGAACTTTACTTAGGATGAAATGTACAGATCTAAGTGTACATAGATTCTGACAAATGAATATACCTGTGTAATATAAACACCTATTAAGATACACTGAACATTGCACCACCCTAGCAAGTTGCCTCATCCTCGTACCCAACCTCTATACCCCACTCCCAAACTAGATCTGATGTTTTCTCCATAGATTAGTTTTGCCTGTTCTGTAATAGCCTATAAATGGAATCACACAGCTTTTTTATATAAGGCTACTTCTAGCTATCAAGCTAACTCAGGCTACAACTGGCTAAATATCAATAATTCTCACGTCTGTTTTTCCTGCTCAATCTTGTGGACCACGACTCTCTGCTTGAACCTGTATTTTTAGAGTGTTAATTTTAAAAAGCATTCTGAAAGGCAGTCTTGCCTGACTTTTCCTACTCAGTGGTTAGTAAAAAACTGCCCGCAGGCCAAATCCTGATTAGTAAACAAGGTTTTATTGGAATACGGTCACAACTATGCATTTAGGTATTTTCTATGGGTGGTTTCACATTATAATGGCAGAGGTCTGGTTATGACAAGTACAGCCTCCAAAGTGTAAAATTCTTGCTATCTGGCCCGCTGGAGAAATTTTGCAGGTCCCTGTTCTAAACTGACACCGCAGTTTTAATTACCCATCCTGCATAAAAAGTAACTCAGCTATGGCTAATTTGTAAGGGTCTTTCCTTGAGGAGCTAGGATTTGGCATCATTTTACTTCCTTTAAAAAGTACCAAAGATTAATCAACCAACCCAGAATTGGGACTCAAAATCAGGACTAAACACCATACTGAGCTCTGATTAGGTGTAGAATAACTAAATATTTAGCAGGGAAAAGAGTTAAGTTCTGGTAGAAGAGACATTTGTTGGCTGTCTCTCCATCCCTCGCTTCTGGCTCCCAATGCTTTTTCCTTAAAGCAAGCAAATTCTAGGAGAAACTATACAGGGACCATTTAAGAGACTCTTATCTGCCAACGGACAGTGTGGTGAAAGGAGACAAGGTCTGGGTTAATGCAGCCACCATGCCACCAAGAGGGGAGGCCTAGAGCTGGAAGTTTGGGAATAGGAGAGGACAACCACGTGGTAAAGCTGACTTTATATCACTTCTTGGGTAAAGAGTCACAGTGAGCTCTCTGGTTCAAGATTTGCATGGAACTAGCACTGTCTATTGAGCCTGGTTGAGTTGGAGTCATTTCCAATCAAAATAATTGTTATGAAAGAGCAAGTATTTATATTATTGAATGATCACTGAGTATTACAGCATAGTTGCTGCTCTTAAACCAGGAATACTAGTGACTTTTGTCCAACCCCCCCGCCCAGGAATTCTGAAGCAAATGAGAGAAGAGGTCATAATTGAAGGATGGAGACAGAGAGCCAACCAACAGACTCAGGTGGTTGGAAAATCGTAACACTAAGGGACCACCAGGGAGTGAAAAGACTCGTTTTGACATCTTGATTATCAGAAAATAACTGCATTACATATCTGAATTCACATGTTCGATTGCTGATCATGCAAGTTGGGTATACAGGCAATTTGCCTTCCAGGGGTCATTTGAAAATGCTTAGAATCATTTTTGGTTGTCACAACTGGGAAGGTGCTAACATCTAATGGGAAGAAGCCAGGAAGATGCAGAACTTACAATGCATAGGACAACACCTTCCCCGCCTAAAGAGCTATCCCATCCAAGATGTCAATAACACTCGTGGTGAAAAACCCTGGTCTAAGATTGCATGTCACGCTGTCCATAGTTTTCTTTGAGGAGTGGAGGGCAGTTATCATCTATACTTTTGTACTGTTTGTGGGTTTTTGCAGTGAACTTGCTCTAGTTTCAAAAACACTTCCATAAACTAAAAGTTCTGAAGTGTTGAGATGAAATCAATCTCTGTGGCTTTTCACATTGCTTCTAGACCCTGGGGGAATTCTGAAAGCAGCTAACAAGACTCACTGAATCTTCTCTGTTCAGCAAACTAGTCTTAGTTCTTTTGAGTGCTCTTCATAGGAAATAGTTTAAAGTCACTTTATTAACCTGATTGCCCTATCTCAAACTCTAATTCTGTACTCTGATCAGTGAGAGTGGAATTATCACCTCACTCATTCTACATGCAACAGCTCATATTCGGCTTATTAAAACACCCAGTCTTTCTACACATACTGCAGATTTATATCTGCCCATCCCATACTTTTATATTGCCTTTTAAGTCTAAACACAAGCAACGAAGTGGCCCGATGAGCTCTCTTTAGTACCGGAAGGAATGTGCCATTCCAGTGCCTGGAATACAGTTACCGTTGTGAGTTACATTATACTCAGAAGCAGACATTCTCCCGACCTCGTCTGCATGCTGGGTTACTTAAATGCTGTCAATGATGCACTTAAAAATCACCTAACAGCCCTAGCCAGGTGGCTCCGTTGGTGGGAGCGTGGTCCCATACACAAAAAGCTTTCCGGCTTGGTTCCCCAGTAGGGCACATACCTAAGATGTGGTTTGATCCTGGGGCAGTACTGGAGGACACCGATCTGTTTTTCTCTCACATTGATATTTCTCCCCGCCCCCCCCACCTCCCCCCTGGACCCCCACCCCTTTCTCTAAAATCAACAAAAATATATCCTTGGGTTAAGGATTAAAAAACAGTTTTTAAAATCTCCTTACAGCGTTAGCTATTTTAGATCTTTACTCATTTCACTCAATTCTACATCCACTGAATGCCTGGATACTGTACTCATCAATGAGGTCAACAAAACAAAGAAGTGAACTGCCCAGAGGACATTCCGGCTTAAAGCAGCTTGCTGGGGTTACCTTACAGAAGGAACACTCACGGATTTCAACCTACGTACCATGCGGTTTTATACAGAAAGTCTGGGGGTCACCTATTCCCATACTCTCTCCATTCTTTGCACAGTAATGTTCAATGAATGAGGGCACCATACCCTCACTACTCCAGCGGTTCTCAACCTGTGGGTCGCGACCCCTTTGGCGGCGGAAGGACCCTTTCACAGGGGTCGCCTAAGACCACCCTGCATAGCAGATATTTACAGTACGATTCATAACAGTAGCAACATTACAGTGATGAAGTAGCAACGAAAATAATTTTATGGCTGGGGGGGTCACAACACGAGGAACTGTATTTAAAGGGCCAAGAAGGCTGAGAACCACTTAGTCTAAGCTATTCCCGCAGCAAACACCTGTAGTAAGGCTTTCCTCCCTGCATCGCTGAAACGAGCGAACAGTAACTCTCAGACGTACCCGTCAAGCACACACGGAAGGGTAACTCTTTACCCTTGGCTAAGAGATCACAGAAACAGAAAAGGGGACGCAAGGATGCACAGCGGAGATGAAGACATGAAGACGGAATTAAATTCCAAAACAGTAAAAATCAAAATCGTATTTCCCCCCACCAACACCAGCACGCTCCCCCCGCCGTTTCCACCGCCACAGGCAAAAAGCTCCCGCCTACGAGACCGCAGGGGGCCCTCCCGTGCAGAAGCCCCCGCAGAAGCCCCGCGGAACGGTCCGCGCCCCGCCACACCCCCGCACAGGCCCCCTCGCGCCTCGGCCGCCGGCCCGCGGGGAAGCGCCCGGAGGCCGCCGCTCCGACGCGGCTAAGGGACTGGGGAGGCAGGTGGGCGGAGAACGAGCCTAACCCAACCTTGCCAGCCCAATCCTCCGAGAACGCGGGCGATCGGTAACCCCGGGCTCCGAACCGAGCACCCGAGGGTCCCGGGACCGGCCCCAGGCAGGCTCGATGGGCCGCCCCCAGCCCCCCGCCCCCTCCAGAAGCCGTTAGCGCCGCGGCCCCACCCCTCGCGGCCGGCCGCGCCCCGTCCCACTCTCCCGGAGCCGCTACCCCGGCCGATCGCGGCCCGAGGCATCTGCTCGCTGTTGGTGGGCCGGGCTGGCGGACACGGTCGAGAGGGCGAGGAGCCGGGCTCCCATACCTGCACTTTCCTCCGCCCGGCCGTGTTCTGCCGGTGATGGGCCGCCATCTTGCATGTTGACACTCCGACGTCACTTCCGGGAGTGGCTCGGTCCGGGCGGAAGTCGCGCCCCTTCCCCTGCGGCCGAGGGCCGGCGGCGAGGCGGGCGGCAGGCAGCCGGTGCGCCCCTCGGGCGCTGTGTGTGGCCGCGGCCGGCGGCCCCGTGCAGAGGCGGAAGTCCCGAAAAGTTGTCGCGTGAGTGTAAGGCCGGCGCGAGCTCGTTTCCGAGCCGAGGGAGCCACCCGGTCCGGTCCCGGGAGCCTGTCCCCCGGCTTGTTCTCTGCAGAGGCCCAGGCGGCCTAAGGGAAGCGCTGCAAGAACGCACGGTGCCGGCCGGGGCGGCTCGCACAGAAACCCTCCCCCCAGACCCCCCCAGGCAGCCGGGGGAACCCCGTAACCTGGCTTCCGAGGAGGGGGCTGTTTAGGAGGGGGCCCCCCCTTCAGGAGGAGCCACGCGTCTGTTGCAATACGAGGTGAAAGGGGAGTGGGAAGTGGAACATCCACACCGGTTACCAATGTCCCCGGGACTCGCTCCAGAACCTGGTGGGAAGCGCCTCGTCCCGAGCGGCCCTGGCGGGTGAAGGCTGGCCGTGGAGTTGCCCCGACTCGTCCAGGTGCCGAGGACGCGCGGACGCCGGGGAGACGGACTCCTTGGGGACCACACCGCCCCACGCGGCCTCCGCTCGGCGTGCGGGGCCGCCCCGGGGCGCCCGTGGAACACGGCCCGCGCGCGCACATGGAGAGACGTAACTCGGATGACCGCCGAATATCAGAAACTTAGTACCCAAAAAGGATGCAAAGTATCTCAGTGATTTTCATACTGGTTACATGTGGGAATGATAACGTTTTGGATATGTTGGGTTAAATAAAGATCATTATTTTTTTTTTACTTTTTATAATGTGGCTATTAGTGTATTTAAAGTTCCATATGTATTCACTTTTTTATTTTTTTCCGTATAGTGTTAGGATAGATATAATGCTTAGGAAAGTTCTTGTCTAGACAAAAACCTTTTTAAATTAATAAAGAAATGCAAATTAGAAGAGTAGAAACGAATGGCAGGAAGCATCTTCAGCAGAACTGGTAGTGATAACTCGTAGGTAAATTACCTGTTCTGCATTTATTATAGACACATTCATTTATTCATTTATTCTAATATTTACCACCTATTAAGTATCAGTCACTATATTAGGTGCAGGGAGTCAGTGTTAAGTGCACACAGTCACAGAACTTAGGGTCCGGGGTAAGACAGGAATTATTAAACATATAAATGAATATGGAGATAACTACAGTGAAGAAAGATGGTTATAAGACCGGAAATGATCCTTGAGTCAAGACCTAAGGATGGCATTAACTAAGCAAGGAGAGGAAACAGTCTGAGCAAAGAAGGGCGCTTGGGACATTCCAGGAATTAGGGGCCAAGGTTTAGAGTACAGAAAACAAGAGGAAGGAGTGTATGTATGCAGAGGCCATGCCTAGCAGGATCTTTAATGTCAATGGGAAGCTATTGGCTTTCCGCTGGGAAGGGACATAATCTGCATTTTAAAAGATGATTTAAAAAATACCGATTGGCTACCTATGACGTGCCAGGCACCAAGTTCCTCAGGACAATGTGCTCATACAATGTGCCGGAAATGGATTGTTAGGTGGCTGTGCTCCCGCTTTGGACATGAAGAACATGGAAGTAGTGGAGTCCGTTTAATGGGCAGAATGTCCAGAGGTAGGTCTTGACGTTCGGGTTGCCTAAAAGGCGAAATGGCCTTTGGTAGTAATTCATGACCAAAGACCCATTGGCCAATTAGCCACGGACATGGGAAGAATTAAGATTGGAGAACGGGTGAAAAGGCAGAGTCGGGAAGGGGTGTTCGGGACCTTGCAGCGTAAATCTGGAGAACAATATGGATGACATGGACCGCTGTGTGGATGAAGCGCAGCCTCCTTTCTCAGGCTCAGTGGTTGCTCAGTGGAATTATGAAACAAATGGCAACGATAGACGGGATTAAGCTGTGCTTGGGGTCACCGAGCCATTGCTGAGTGTTGAGGTTGCCAGCAGCAGAGACCAGTCCTGAGCTGGGGATACAGCCCATGCTCCAGGAGCACCAGCCAACCCCCTGGAGGCAAGTTGATGCCATTTGCCCTTCCCAGTCGGTGAGGGAGTAGTTATTTGCCCTCTCTGAAACACATTTACTGTAGATTTCGATTTGCTTTCCCTGCTTGCTGTGCTTCTGACAGCACCACCGTCTGGGGACTTACAGAATGCTTCCTAGCTCCTTGTGTCTGACACCAGAATGCTTCTGACCAAGAAACTCGCTCTGTAATGAAAGAAGCAGTACAGTGGGCTCATGTCCGTAGAATTCTTTGGTCTAATTGTATTTTCTGTCACCAAGAAGCACCGGGTCTTACTGAAGCCTTAGTTATGGTGCCTTCTGGGAGATAACCCTATTTGATGTCACTTCTAGAGTGCAGTGTGTGCTTTGAACTAGTGTCCAATATTTGGCACTCTTTGTCCCTGTTCCTATATTGCTCTTTAACCACCTCCCCAAAACTTAGTGGTTTGAAACAACTACAAAATATACTTTGCTTGCAAATCTGTAATTCGTGCAGGGCTCAGTGGGGACAGTTTAGCTGTGTTCTACTTTGGCCATGATTCAGTGGGGGCAGCTGAAAATTGGGGGGCTGAAATCATCTAATGGACCACTCACTCCTTCACTGTCTGGTGACCGATGCTGAATCTGTACCACGGCACCTACTCATGGCCTTTACAGAGTGCTGTTAGGTTCCTGACAACATAGTAGCTGGGTTCCCAGGGCAGGCATCCCAAAAAGAGAAATTCAGGTGGACACTGTAACTAATGCCTACCAGTGGAAGTTGTGCAGCATCACTTCAAACTACATTTAGTTCATTAGGACTTACTGTAGGTGGTTATATCAAAGCAGACTCCTTTGTTTTTAATGGTAGAAGTGTCAAAAGAATTTGTGGATATGCTTTTAAAACCACCACAGTTCCATAAGCAAAATTTGATGGATTTAGGAACAAAGAAATACACTTAGTGACCCCATTTAGGGTTTTCTTTTTTTTTAAACTGCCATTCTTTGAGATTCTGGGTCTTGCTGGTTTAGAGGTTAATTTCAATGAAGAAAGATGGTTCTAAGACAGGAAATGATACTTGAGTCAAGATCTGATGAGTTAACTAGACAAGGAGAGGGAACATCTGAGCAGAGATCTTGTGGCAGGAAAGAATGTGGAACATTTATATTCTAAAGAAAAGGAATTCTTCAAACAAAGGCTGAACAGTGTTTCCATTGATTTGGAGCTGAGTCTGCTATCGATTTTGTATGTCTTGTGTCACTGGATAGTCAAGAGAAGGAGAAGAGCAAGGTTATGGTATTGGTGGAAGTATAGGTTTGCTGGTATACATAAACACCCAGAATCCTTAGAAATCAGACACTCAGATTCCTTAGAAATGAAGGTATTAGTTGAAGATAAAGAGAACACAGAATGGCTGGTAAAGCAAAAAAAATCATAATGGAGGTAAAATCCTCATGATCAGGAAAAGAAATGAGAGCTGTCATCTCTGTATTTCCTTTATTAATGTACTGGAGGCCCGATGCATGAAATTGATGCAAGGGACTTTCCTTGGCCCTCGCAGCCCCAGCTTCATCCAGAGGCTTTTTGGCTGTCTGCTCTAATTAGCATATTATTGTTTTTATTATTATAGATCGTGTATACTTTTATGTTTTAACTTTTATTTTCTTTACCTTTTACTTCACGATTGTTGGTAAATTTCATTATTTTAGTCCATAAGTTATAGAGGAATGGATATCACGTTGAAGTTCTAAACTTAGAAATGGATGGGTGGATGTGGTAACTGATGAAACATTGGATTGACTTCCTCCGAGGGTAACAGACTGAGTACACCTTTGATTGTATGAAGGATAGTATTCTAAGTGACAACCTTTTTTTGACATAGTAAACATTGAAAGCGGTGGTTATATCGGTGTTGGGCAGCTAAAAGGATGACTTCTTGACATTTTTGTGGTTTTATTTACTGCTGTTCATCATTTGAATTCTCTTTCTGTGTTTGAGGAATTCCCCACTATGTATCTTGGTGGTGGTGAGCACTGCTTACAGAAAATGAAAAAGACAGTTGCTCACTTCTTTTTTTCTAGCCTTCTCACAGCAAGAATGTGTGCATGTGACCTCAGCTTGATTAATCAAATGACATCTTAACTGTAACTTTTTGAGAAACTCTGAGTCAGCACCATTCAGCCAAACTGATCCTACTTTCCTGATCTGCAGGAACTGTATGAGATAATAGATGTTTACTGTTTGAAGTGTCCTAATGGTAGGGTAATTTATTATGCCACAATAGATAACTAATACATCCTTCCTTCTCCACAAGGAAATGTCAGAGTACTTTCACAACTCTACAAAGGTATTTTCACCATCAGCCTTATCAATCTCCATTTAATTCTTTGTCTTCTCTTGTGTAACTGCCAGGAGGCTTATCCTGTTGGAATTCCTCTTGGCATTTCCTGCATAGAAAGATTGGCATCTCGATTCACAATGTAAGAAAGCTTGACACCTATTATATTGTTCTCAGATTTCGAGAACTCTGCTTAACAACAACATGAAAAATTTTTGACATCCCGACAAAAAAAAAAAAATGCACACACGTTAAATAAAAATGCAGTAAAATTTAAAAGTAAATATGAAGCACGACTGGCGTGGCTCAGTGCTTGAGCGTCCATCTATGAACCAGAGGTCATGGCTTGATTCCTGGTCAGGGCACATGCCTGGGTTCGGGTTCAATCCCTGGTGTGGGGCAGTAGGTAGCTGTTCGATGATTCTCTCATTGATGTCTCTCTCTCTCCTCCTCCTCCCTCCCTCTTTCCTTTTGCCCCTCCCCCTCCCCCTTCCTCTCTGAAATCAACAAAAATATATTTTTGAAAAATAAAAGCAAATATGAATTCTAGAAGGCTTCTGCTTCCAAATAAACCAGGCTTGTTCTTATTAAATCTTGCTCCTGAGGTTGGTCCTTCCCTCTGCCAGTTACTTGAGCAAATAATTAACTTAGGTTTCTTTATCTGTAAAGTGGAATAAAAACATTACCTATCTCAAGGTAAATGAAACAATCTTAGCACAGTACCTGGTATGGTAATCATCAATATATTTTAGGCATTATTTTTAATCCTTGTTCAGGAAACATTGCTAGTGTTACAAGTTTTATGTAATATAGCCTTCATCACTTTTTAAAGTTTTCAAACCAGCTTGAAATGTCATATTTTTGGTTCTTGCCTTCTCCCTTTTTCTCAATAGCCTGGAAAAAGATTTGTGATCAGGGCTTTTTACAAACTGTTCTCATGCTTTAAATACATGTTTTCTGGCTCTACGATCAATCTGCTTAGTGAACAAAGGGAAGGTAACCTGGTATGTCCTTGCAGACTTGCTATCACCAGAGTGGAGAGTGGGCATGAATGCTTTAGTGTTCTTTTGTTTTAATTATTTAGAGGAATTAATAGGTTTTAAAAATGTGTTTAAAAACACAAAATCACGTAGAGGCTTGGTGTGTAACTACTACTGTCTGCTAGTGATTAATGCATTCAATTGGATGCTTTAATTTTTATTTATTTACTAGAGGCCTGGTGCACGAATTCGTACATGAGGTCCCTTGGCCTGGCCAGCGATCAATAGGGGCTGATCAAGGCAGCTGGCTAAAGGGGAGTGGGGCGAGGAGGAGGAGGGACCACGGGAGGTTGGCCGTGGGAGCGCCCTGAACACCAGAGGGTAACTCCTGCATTGAGTGTCTGCCCCCTGGTGGTCAGTGCATCATCATAGTGACCGGTCGACCAGTCATTCGGTCAACCAGTTGTAATAGTCGCTTAGGCTTTTACATATAGAGATTTTTTTTAAATGTATTTTTTATTGATTTCAGAGAGGAAGGGAGATAGAAATAGAAACATCACAGATGAGAGAGAATCATTGATTGTCTACTTCTTGCATGTCTCCCACTGGGGATCATGCCCACAACCTAGAATTGAACCGTGACCTGCTGGTTCATAGGTCGATGCTCAACCACTCAGCCACACCAGCTGGGCTCAGTTGGATACTTTAAAGATTAATTTTAGCCCTGGCCAAGTAGCTCAGTTGGTTAAAGCACTGTCCTGATACATCAAGGTTGCGGGTTCGATCTCTGGTCAGGGCATATACAAGACTCAACCAATGTATGTATAAGTAAGTGGAACAACAAATTGATGTTTCTCTCTCTCTCAAGAAAAAAAATTAAAATATTTTTTAAAAGATCAACTTTAAAAAGAATAGAATCTTAATGCAGAAGTCCTAAATAAACAAACTTTGTGCAAGCTGGTCATGATATCAATCAGATTTGTGGAGAAATTGAGAAGCTGCATAATTTCCTTATAACTCTTTAATGGTTCTCTATCAAGAAGGCTGTTATTATATATAATAGACTACAAGATTATCCTATATAATAAAAGGCTAATATGCAAATTGACAGAACAGCAGAACAACAGGTCACTATGATGCACATTGACCACCAGGGAGCAGACGCTCAATGCAGGAGCTGTCTCCTGGTGGTCAGTGCACTCCTACAGGAGGAGCGCTGCTCATCCAGAAGCCCTGAGTCAGGCTCATGGCTCGCGAGCGCAGCGGCAGTGGTGGGAGCCTCTCCCATCTCTGCAGCAGCGCTAAGGATGTCCAACTGATGGCTTATGCCTAGGAGTGGGCCTAAGCCGTCAGTTGGATATCCTTTGAGGGCTCCTGGACTGTGAGAGGGCACAGGCCAGGCTGAGGGCCGCCCCCCATGCATGAATTTTGTGCACCAGACCTCTAATAAATAAGTATGCATAGGTAAAACACTATTACATAAATAAATATAGAGACACAGAATCACAGAATGCTTGAGATGTTTGTTTTGTGTGTTATTTTGTCTTA
>PVJC01002863.1:0-55000 GCA_004026665.1 Murina feae
CCAGCCCCCATCTTGGCTGGGTTAATTTGCATACTGTCACTCTGATTGGCTGGTGGGCATGGCTTGGCTGGTGGGTGTGGCTTAGGTGTAACGGAGTGAGGGTTAATTTGCATATTACTCTTTTATTAGATTAGATAGTTGCTAAAATACTCATAGAATCATATGTGCCATTCACAAATCAGTTCTATCTTGCTTCAATTAAGGTATTGAAAGTTATAGAGGGGCACAGATTTTATAGAGTGTGGCTCATATGTGCATATATACATAATAGCCCAGAATTCCTTAATACTTTTATTATAGAGGATGATGAGTTAGTCCCCAAGTGTCAGATAGGTACCTTGAGAGATACAGAGGTCTTTGAAGTCACCAGGATGCCAGTTAGCAAATCACTTATCTAGGGTACAAGCGTAAATGACTTGTCCAAGGGAATTGTTGTCATTCCAGAGAACCTAATTTGGTCTGATGAGGTATTTCTTAAACTGCAGCAGGCAGCTTTTCTGGAAATGATTTTCCGATGGAAGGTAATGGGCTCGGTCATGGCTTCTCTCACTCATAGTTCATGCAACAAACTAGCCCTCGCTCTCTGCTGAGCCAAGCACTGTCCTGGGAACTAAGGATAGGAAGATGACAAAGACATAACAAGCCCTTCAGGGAGATATGGTCTAATTGAAGGGAAAGCTGAGGCTCCTTGATGAATTATGAGCCACCCCTCACCTCCCATAGTGTGTACTGAGGGATGGCATGATGTCTGAAAGCAGAAAATGAACCATGTTGTCTAGGAGACTAGGCATTTGAGTGAAGTCTTGCTGAAACAGGGATACAGATGGTTGCCAGGAGGCAAGGATGGTGCAGATGATAGGCAAAGGGGATATTATCTGCAAAAAGCAAAGAATTGTGAAAGCCTTAGCATATGGAGAGAAGTGTGAGTAGTGCTGCTTCTATGGAGCAAGGTTTGTGGTGGGAGAGGGGGATTTGTGACTGCAAGTATAGGTTGGTATAGCAGCCACATGTACTCAGATCTTATATGGCAAGAATACAGTTTGGACTTGATCCAGATGGGGGCAACTGAGTACTTTGTGTAAGTGAATGACACACCAGATTTGACTTTCTGGAGAATTCTGGCAGGGAAGGGAGGATGGGATGGAGGAAGGGAAATGGGTCAAAGAGGAAGTTGTCATCACAGGCTTAGGTGAGAGGTGATGGCAATCTCAACCACAGTGATGGGAAAGGAAGGACTTAAATTTTGAAGGCATTTCTGAAGTGGAATTGTCATGATTTTGTGACCACTGGGTTATGGACTTCACAGAGGAGTCATGAATGATTCATGTTTCAAATAAGGCTGACAGAGTAGGATCAATGATGTCATCAATTGTACACTAAGCAGGGCTATAGGAAATGTGCATTGAGGGCAGAGCTTATAGGACTGTCATCTGGATGAGTTCGGAAGAGTGTGCATGTTTGCAGTGCGAGGGATCAGAGCTATAGGTCGGGTCTGGGAGATCTAGGACCATCTGAGCAGCAGAGATCGCCAGAGCTGTGGGAGTGAGTGGGAGCCCTGCCAGAATGCTAGGATTTTATCTGCAGCCAATTTTGGAATAAATACATGTGCTGATGATAATCATGAAGAACAAAATAACTGTATGTTAAATCATAGCATCTGATGTTTGTGATATACTGAATAACTATTTTTGTTGTTATAGCACAAATACAGATACATAAAATTTATCATCTTGAGCATTTTTAAGAATACATTTCAGTAGTATTAAGTACATTCACCTTGTTGTATAATCTGTGCAGTTAAACCAGTGTGTTTAATCACCACACATTAGCTCATTTAAACCTCATAACAAACACCCTAGATAAAAGAATGCTTTAGTCTTCATTTTACAGATGAAGAACTTGAAACAAGGAATGAACTGAAGCAAAATTTTAATGCCTTGGTGATAATAACCCCAAGACTTCTTGGGTCAGCATTGGAGTTTTTACTAGATAAAATATTGTCTTAAGTGACAGTATTTTAGTGTCTAACTTCTAGCAGATCCAGCATTAACTGTGATATCCTCAGACCCCGTAGTTTTCTTTAAGGAAATCAGAACAGAATCCACCTGGAGCTCAGCTTCCATGCTGCGTGTCTGCAGCTGAGAGGGGCTGACCCACCCGCCCTGAACATGCAGGGTTTGCCTGTCTGAGAGACCAGTGGTTCCCAGCAGTCTCACCCTGAGTAGCTCTCTCAAGGCCTGGCTAGCCATGGCCTGTCACAACTGGAAGGGCCTCAGAGACCTGAAGCCCAGCCCCGGGCTGCCGCACACAAAGGAAGAGGAACAAAGCAGCGGGGCTGTAGAACAGGCAGCTGTCTGCTTGGGGCTGCTGTATGATTTGAGGCAGGAAATAAGGTGGGGGCTGCTTCCCTTGTCTTAAAATAAAGAAGGGAAAGGAATACAAGCAGAAACATTTCACTCCTTCCCCCCTGCACGTTGATCTCCCTCTGAAACCTGAGGGGATGGTGTGAAGAGGGGAGAGCTGCATTCCCTACCATTCTCCCAGTTCTTCTTTACTTGAAAGAGAAATAGTCAGTTTCTACAACTGAACTACACTTAATTCCTACTGGGGGCCAACTCTTCCGACTTCTCTTCTAAGCCTGCTAAAAGTTGCTCTGCAAAAGCAAAGTTGACCCTGGGAAGCAGAACAGGGCATAGGCTGGAGTTCCAGACCCCTAGGAGGAACACACTGAGCCACCTTGACCTTCAGGATCAGCTTTCAAACAGCCAAGTAAGTGGCTGCTTACCAGTATGTGCTGGTATTCAGAGGGTCCACCTTGGATAGCAGTTGTCAAAATACCTAAATTCCAATGTTAAGATCACCTATTTTGAAATGTGTCCCCTAATGTTATCCTCTATAATAAAAGGCTAATATACATATTGTCCCCTCAACCGGGAGTTCAACAGGGAGTTCAACCGGGGATAGGGCCGGCCAGCCAAACACTGGTGACCCTCCCCCCAGCTAGCCCCACCCATGCATGAATTAGAGCACTGGGCCTCCAGTATTTTATAAAACCATAATATAAATCTCTAAACCAGGAAATTAAACCTCATACAATGCTATCAGCTAAATCTATAGATCTTGTTTCACCAGTTATGTCTGGTCCAGGGGTGTATCCAGGATCCCACCTGCATTAGTTGTCTTCTGTCCCTTTATCCTTCCATCTGGGACAGTGTCTCCTTGTCTTCCATAATCCAGAGTCCAGGTATGATATTTGGTTGGCTCTCGCCTTCATGTTGGGGTGTCTGAAGCTTTCTCTGAGTAGCTTGAGGTTATAGCACTTTGTCAGGAACACCGTGGAAGTGACCTGCCTGTACATCACATCAGAGTGCCTATGCATCTTCCTGCTAGTGGTAGCAGCGCGGGTTGCTTGGTTAAGGTGGTGTTTCACTGTACAGTTACTGTTTTCTTTTTCAAATTAATAAGGATCTTGTGGAGAGATGCTTTGAGACTGTGCAAATACCTGCCTCTCATCGTACTTTCACCCACTGATTTAAGTGCTCATTCATTGATGGTTTTTAGACTCACCAAGCATTACTATGGTCTTTGCCTAATGGTAAGATGTGGTTTTAAAGTGGCCAAGGAATCTGGCTGTGCTGTTTATGATAGCTAGCCTGTGGTAGAAAGCGCTTGAACTGTGCAGTCCTACGGGCTTGGCCATAGTCCTACGGGCTTGGCCATAGTTCGATCATGAGGGGCTCTATGACCACCAGACAGCATGAGCTGCAGGAAATACCTAGAAAGGTAGAGGTGATGAGGCCACCATTCCAGTCATGTCAAGATTGTGCTTGAGCAGCGTACTTAATGCCTCTGAGCTGCTGCTGGTTTCTTTTGTTGCTTTAATCTAGATACAAAACATCTAGAATGGTATAGCCCACAATAAGTACTCAGCAAAGCTTAGATTCCAGTCCCTGCCATGCCGCTTCCCCTGTCAGTCTCCTACCACTGCTCTCCCTGCCTCCAAAACTCTTACACACATCAGTGGTTAGTCCATTATAACCAAGACCAGACCTCTTGTGAGGTATGACCCTAAATGGGCCTTGAGGAAGTAGAAGAAGATCAGAGAGAGATGAAGCATGGCCATGTCATGGGTCAGAGACATTTGGAAAGGAGGGCCCCATGAAGAGAGATTCAGCAGGAAATCACTAAGCTTTGGAGGAACAAGAGGAACCCAAATGAACATAGGTATGATGGCAAAAGCAGCCCTCATAATCTGCAAGTAGATTTCTCTAAAATTTCCTTTATACCTAAGCTCTAGTTTTCCTTTTAAGAAAGCTTTTAAATTCATCTGAATAAGATTTTTTTAAAAAGTTTCTTCCACAGCCTCATGCGCCCATCTCTCTTTCCCTCTATCCTCCCTGTCTTGGTCTCCCAACCCCAACACATGCTCTTTACACTACTGCTAACACAGAACCCCATGTGTGGTATGTACTGAGGAGGTGCAGCTTCTCCGGGTTCTAGCACATGTTCACAGGCAGCCATGTGCTGTGGGACTGAGGGTGCTGAGGAACCTACCTGCCTGTGTAGCTGCTCTCAATGTATGTGGGTTTGGTAACACTGCATTAATTCCCTGCCGGAGAAATAAACACGAGGATTTTAATGGTGGGTGTGCTCCCTAAAAGATGGCGACCACGAGGCGGTTTAGGGTGATGTCAGCGAGAATTCCCAGCATCTGTGAGGATTCACATAAAATACTAGGAAGTGTCTTTTGTGGTCAGCAATGGGAGCAATACCTATATTGTCCTTAAGTTTTACCTTCCTTTTATTCTTAAATTTTGTTAAATTTATTGGTTAATAAGATTATGTAAATTGAATTCAAGTATACAGTTCTATGATACATCATCTGCCTATTGCATTGAGTGTTCACCATTCAGTCAAGTCTCCTTTTTCACCATATATTTGACCCTTTATCCTCGCCTACCTCCTCCCACCTCCCGTCCCCTCTGATAACCACAAGTTTCATCTTCTGACTGTCACAGAGAAATATAACTGAGAATGAGTTCAGTTGCAATAACAGAATGCCTACTGGTGGCTTTGGCAGTACGTTCATTTCCTGTGGCTGCTGTAACAAATTACTACAAACTTGGTGGCTTAAAACAACAGAACTTTCTCCTCTCACAGTTCTGGAGGCCAGATGTTCAACATAATTTCCACTGGGCCCCAATCAATGTGTTGGCTGGGCCACAGTCTGCCCCCACCCCCCTTTAAGGGACAAGAATCTGTCCAGTACCTCTTCCAGCTTCTGGTGGCTGCTGGCACTCCTCTGCTTGTGGCCACATTATTCAAATCTCTGCCTCTGTCATCACATAGCCTTCTTCTCTGCTCTTCTGTGTGTCTGATCTCCCTCTGCCTCTCTATCATAAGGGACTTACGATAGCATTTAGAGCCCAAGCAGAATATCTGCGACGATCCCCTCATCTCAGGATCTTTAAGGAGTCACATAAGCAAAGATCCTTTCTCCATATCAGGTGACATTGAGATGTCCTTGCAGAACACATACAAGGCAGGCAAGAAGGAGGCAAGTGATCACAAGCCTTTTACATCTCCTTGGCTAGTACAGTCCACTCCAAGGTACAAAGGAAAAGGGAAAAGTAAGTTCCTGGCAAACAGGACCTGGATTTCTATGACTTACTATGATTATCCCTGAGAGCCGGCATTCTGTTATCTTTGAGTTCTGTTAGCAAGAAAGAGATTGAAAGAAGCAGTGGAAATGGCTTCTGGGTAAGCCAAGAACAGTGACTGCCACAAGAGGTGTGGGTCTTCAGACCTTTTTTGTGGTCAGATTGTAGTCAGAATGAATGTTGTCTCTTATTCTGTCTTAACTTCTCTGTTTAGTCACACTAATGAACTAACATGGTCATTGAGTTTCTACCTCTCAGCAATTTATGGGATTCACTGTTGAACAAAGTGGACTTAAGGTTTGGTCTTGGACTCAGAAGGCCAAGAATTCATAATCATGTGGTGTGTGTGTGACTTAAAAACTCATCAAACCTCTTTAGAACCTTAGTAAGCACTCTTACCTCACAAGGCTGTGGTGAGGAGGTGAAACGCAGTCTCTGGGACTTAATTGAATGATAATTGCTATTACTGTTGTCAACGTTAAATGGAGCCGCTGCCACCTCATAGCTTAGACCAAGTTTAGGAAGTTCCATCTCCTGGTTGATTTTTTTCACCCACCCCTCCCCCCATCAGCCATGCCTCCCCCCCACCCCCACCCCCACCGCACAGACTCTCACACACTCTCAACTGTGTTGTTTGTTTATCTTCACTTTCAAGCTGTGACCAGAAACAGGCCTTCGGTGCTGCTGTTGGTACTGCTCTCACTGTACCCCTGGGTGTAATTTCAGTAGTAGGTGCAGAATATCAGGAGAACCTCAACGTGGAGCTGTATTTCATCATGCTTTTTGGTAAATTCTGGGCCACTCTATCCTTGGGGCCTTGATCCCAGACACTGCAGGTGACAATGACAGGACTAAAGTGAGGAGAGTGAAGATCCTCATGGCATCTGTGTCTGGCCCTGGCTCAGGCTTCTCACCAGATAGTTAGCAAGCAGAAGGTTATGGCCCACAGAGCAGAAGAAGAGATGTAACCCCTAGTCATGTGGCTAGATAGGAATGTGGGACTTTCCAGCAACTGAGTGTGGAGGGAGTTGCCCCCCTAGCTGTAAACCACAGTCACCCAGAAGCTATGTAGAGAGATGCTTCAGCATTACCCTGGGGACCCTGATGCAGAAGTTTCTAGGTAAAGTTTCAGTCAGGATGGTGGTATAGGTTAAATGTGGTACTTGCCTCCTCCCACAACCACATCAGAATTATAGCCAAACTACAGAAAAACCATGATTCAGAACTGCCTGAAATCTAGCTGAACAAAAGTCCTACAACAAATGATATAAAGAAACCACATCGAGACTAGCAGGAGGAGCAGACATATGCAATGGGCTGGTCCCACACCCACATCTGGTTAAAAATCAGGAGGGATATCTTGGCTGCAGAGGTTCCACATGAGGAGCGAAGAGTCATAGCCACACACCAGCCCTCCCTGTCCCTACCCCCCAGTGCAGTGTTTCAGTGCCAGGAAGAGAAGTCCCCATAACTTATGGCTATAAAAACCAGTGGTGATTGTGGCTTAGTGAGACAGAGGGCTGCTGGAGTCCCAGGTGGTTTCTCTTAAAGGGCCCCCACACAGACTTACTCATACTCACTCTCTCTGAGCTCCAGCACTGGGTCAGCAGCTTGAAAGATTCCATGAACATACGGAGAGAAATTAAATTGTCCAGCATCATGGTGAGAGCTAGAGGGACAGCCTTCTCCCAGACAGAAGTGCTGGCATTATTCCTTTTTCTGAGCCCTCCCCCTACAGACCAAGCAGGTAAGCATCATATCTGAGTCTCCTGGATAAGGCTGTTCACCCTACCCTGGGAATTCTTGAGACCCCACCCCACCAAACTTTTAGGCCCACCTAAGCTATGTGTAGTGGCTTTTACATAGAAATGGCCTGTCCTGGCTTATGCTTCAGACTTTCATAAAATCTCAAATATGCAGTATCTAGCCTCAGCAGGCCCTGTACCTTTAGCTAAGGGCACTAGTGGCAGCCAACCTTGGTTCACAGGTTGGCCTCACCTGGGCACCTCCAAGCCCAGCACAAGTAGCAGCCATCTGCAGATTGCTTTGTAGTTCATGCTGGGAGGCCTTGAGAAGAACACAGGTGATGGCTAACCTTGGCATGCACCTTTCAGGAGGCCCCAGAGCCAGCATACCAGTGGACAGCTTCAGATCACATCAAAGCACCACCATCCAACCACCTCCACAAGCCAGACACTCAAGGGGTGGACTCAGTGGGCACCAGAGCCTGCTGAAGTAAGTCCTTCTCTGTGGAGTAGGCCCCTGCACAGTTGATCCTCCACAGTGGTCCCAGCCAATCATCACAGCTGATTGGCCTGGAAGGTAAGTCCCTCCCACTGATGTGCCAACAGCAATCAAAGCTTAACTATAACAGGAGGAGAATGTACACAACCCATGTGGTGGTGGGGCACACTTGGAACGCCCAGCTCTGGTGAATGGGGAGGCTATACTACTGGACCCTACAAGACACTTACTACACTCTACCAAGCCCAGGAGATGTAGCAGCATTACCTAATGCATAGAAACAAACACAGGGAAGCAGCCAAAAAGGTTTCAAGTGAAAGAATAAGAAAAATAACTAAATGAAATGGAGGCAAGCAAACAGATACAGAGTTCAAAACAATGGTTAAAATGAGGCTCAAGGAACTTTGAGCTTCAACAGCATAAAAAAGTACATGGAAAGTATAAAAAGAACTAGTCGGAAATGAAGGATACACTAACTGAAATTAAGAGAATAATTTATAGGGAATCAACAGTGGAGTAGATGAAGCCAATTTGGAGTATAAGTAGGTGAGTTGGAATATAAGGAAGCAAACAAACATCCAATCAGAATAGCAAAAAGAAAGAAGAATATAAAAAATGAGGATAGTGTAAAAAGCCTCTGGGACAACTTTAAGTGTACCAACATTTGCATCATGGAGGTGCCAGAAGGAAAAGAGAGGGAGCAAGAAATTGAAAACCAATTTGAAGAGATAATGACAGTAAATTCCCCTAACCTGCTGAAGGAAATAGACATACAAGTCCAGGAAGCACAGAGAGGCTCAAACAAGATGAACCCAAAGAGACCCACACAAAAACACATCATAATTAAAATACCAAAATTTAAAAACAGAGAGAATCTTAAAAGCAGCGAGAAAAGAGCAGTTAGTTACCTATAGGGGAGTTTCCATAAGACTGTCAGCTGATTTCTTAACAGAACCTTTACAGGCCAGAAGGGAGTGGTAAGAAATATTCAAAGGGATGAATAGCAAGGACCTATAACCAAGATTACCCAGCAAAGCTATCATTAGAATCGAAGGACAGATAAAAAGCTTCACAGACAAGAAAAAGCTAAAGGAGTTCCTCACCACCCAGCCAACATTGCATGAAATGTTAAAGGGTTCTTTAAGAAAAAGAAGGGGATAAAAAGAAAATATATGTCAATAACTGAATCTAAAAACCAAATAAACTAACAAGCAGAACAGGAACAGACTCATAGATACAGAGAACATTTTGATGGGAGGGGGTTTGCTGTCTCACCAACTTTGTTGACCTCTCCCAGCCAGCTGTCCTGGATGAGGTTTTTAACCTGGTTTCACCTGGCTGCACATGTCAGCCTGTGGGCCCTGGAGCATGAAGTGTGATTTGCTTGGGGCCCTGCAGACACGCCACCCCTGCACTGTCTCCGCCACCCCTGTACTGTCTCCGTTCAGCCTTCGTTGGGGCAGAGGCTGCCAGAGAGGCTTAAAGGTGAACTTCAGGAAGTCACCTCCATGCCCCCAGGCAAGTGTGAAGTCAGGTCTGTTTATTAAAGTCCCAGGGTATTTTTTTTTCAAAACTGGGACTTCTGCAAAAAGCCCTTCTCCAAAAAGGACTGTGTATGTGTGATACCACTTGTTTGCCTATGGCAGTGACTGTGAGGGGTGAGTGTGCTACTTTGGGGCTGACAAGACAACCATGCTTTCCCTCTACTTCAGGCAGCAGGTGCAGAGACTGCAGCCATTGTCCTACCGGCTCTGCCTGCAGCTGGGCAACTGAGCCTTCGTGGCCTCATTTGTGAAAGGGGGTCACTTTGCCCACCTTATTGAGTGGAAGAAAGTGCTCCTGACCACGTGTGGCGCCTGAATACAAAAGTCAGCAATTAGGATGATTGTCAGTTCTCTTTTTTCTGTGTCCACACCTCAGCCATGTGCTCTCTCCAGGGAGGAAGGAGGGGTCATTTTCAGGCCTGAGGAGGGGCCGCTCTGAGCGCACCAGGGAGCCCAGTCACAAAACCACGCAGCAACCTCTCTTGTCCACATCTAAGTACAATGAAAATGTGGTGGACTGGCAAGCACTTCATTTCCTGGTGAGGAGTGTGTCTTGACGGCTAGTTTTTTCTACCGTGTGGATGGGCTGTAGTGTGTGGGGATGCGCCATGGCAAGGTGACATGCTGGTCTAATAGGGATGTGTCACTTACAGAGATGCAGATGTGTCATTTAAAAGGACATGCAATTTTATCACTCTCTGATGATTAAAAGGCCCTTACGAATCTTCCACGTGGTTCTGGGGAACAGCTTTGTGTTCCATTCTGGGTGTGGAGAAGTGGCAGTTAGCACAACACCCTGCTGCTTTGTCTTCTCTCTCTTCTCAGTTTCCAGGGTCCCTTAGGACACCCTCCTCAGGGTTCCAGGGAGTGAGGAGAGCCTGGAAAAGGCTGAACACAGGGCCTGCCCAGGTGTAGATGAGCCCTTGACAATATGCTCCTCCCGGCCCTGCCCCCTCTGCAGATGCCCCTCCTTTGGGGGACCCAGAGATGCCCAGGCTACTGCCACCCAGCCCAGCGCAGCCACTGCAGTGCTTCAGTTCACAGTGAGATGACTTCCTCTGCTTCGTGTAATTTAACCTGCCCACATTGCTAAACTTCCATATTACACACTTCTGTCAGGATGTCAGAAGAAATGATAAACCTCCTTGAAACGACCACCTGCATCCCATGCCAAGAACCCCCTCACTGGGGCTCCCGGCCCAGCCTCTGGTCTGGTTCTGAGATTCTCAGCATGGTCTCTCAGGTATAAAGAATCCCCCCTTCATGACCCCTGGCTCTTTTTAGCTGATGGATGAGATCTTTTCTTAAGCTGACTCCCTTGTCTATTATGTTTTCAGAATTCAAGGTTTCTCTTCAGATTCTTGGATGACCGCCAAGTAGTCAGCTTTGTGAGTGGGTGAATCGTTCCTCTCTCTTCTCCTTGAACAGGAAGTCACTGTTTTTTAGGGTGAAGGAAGGGGAGGTGCCTTTCACCTTCCTTTGTTGCTATTTCAGGCAGTCAGTGGGAGTTTATCCCTTGGCCCCTTTATGGGAATTGCTTCTCAGGGACCATACCTTAGGCACAAGCCCGAATATAAGCAAAGCATTGCCTTGGTGGTGAGGCTGCATTTTCCTGCTGGACTGTGTCTCCCAGAATTTGTTGTGTAGCTTCTTGACCAAGGTGCTTTTGCAAAAGATTACAGTATGGCTGCTGAGGGGGTTGCTCAGTGGTCATCTCTGCAGGGAGAAGCTGTGGGGAGCTTAGGAGCTGCTGTGGTGCAGACAGGTAGAAGCCAGGAAAAGCTGGCTGCTGCCTTTCTTTGCAGCTGCTCCCAGCACAGGATTGTCCGAGCTGCCCAAGTGTGCAGAGCGGCCATTCCACACATAGGACAACTCAGTACTCTTTACAGTAGTTGGGCTGTGTGGTCCCCCTAAAGAGGGAGAGCTAAACTTAAACGAGAGGAAGGACAAAGGCCCTATCCCTGCCCTTGTTTGTAAACTTATGTTACGAACTCCCCATTTTTCTGTATATAAATCATTAGTCATGTGGCGCTTGTTTCTGCTTTGTTAGTTCTGACAGAGCAGTTTTGTCCCTGAGTGGCCATTGGTGGTGGGATGTCTGCTGAGCATTCACGAAACTGAGGCACAACATGGTTCTTCTTGGTCAGGAGGACCCAGCACAGGCGTCCAGGAGAAATAGATGGGGATTCATTCCCAGAAGGGTAGCTTCCACTCTGCATGGAGACTGTGTTTCTCTGCAGAGTTCCCAGCCAGTTAGTGGACTCCATGGACTTTAAGCACAAGCCACCAGGACTATAGCTGAGCTACAGGAGTCAGGGTTCAGAATGAGCCCTGGCTTATTTAAAACTCCGGGTTGGCTGTGTCCAGAGGAGGCATTTTTACCCGTGGTCTCAGTTACTTTTTGGGCCCCGTCCCACAGCGTAATCTGAATCTAAACTCAGACAAGGCACTGTTTGTCTTGGACAACACAGAGCCCAGTCACCTGGGCTTCATTACCTGCAGAGCTGAACTAATCAGCTCGGCACCCCAGGCTCAGAGGTGATGGGCCAGGTACTGGAATGTGGACCAGAGAGCCTCCTTGGAGTCCGTGGCAGATGGGCCACACTGTGGTGTCAGCGAGGCTCCCAGGTAAGCCAAGGACAGCAGGTGACTGAGTGGCAAGAATCCCTCACGGCTATGCCAGCTCCGCCCTCAGGTGCTCTTGTTGCTTCTTGACCACACGTTCACCCGATTCGACAGGAAAATAAAGACTAAAGGAGAAGGGTGAACTTAACACTTAGCAAGCACCCACATGGGCCAGGTACCCTACGTTAGCTCACTAAACCCTTACCAGGTGCACAATAGGGATTTGCCACCTAAGTGAGGGTCAAAACCAGGAGTAGAAGCAGGACTGCCCAGTGCTGAAACCCAGGATGCTCCTGTATTGCAAGATCTTCTCTTGATTCCACAGGAGTCTGTGAGCTACACTGTAGGATGCCAGGGAGGAGCTGGCTGGGCTTCCTGGAAGCGATGGCAACAGAACCATATCCTGAGCGATGTCCAGCCTGAGCCAGGCAGCCTGGTACTGGAGAGGGGCAGCCTGGCTTCTGAAGCACCTGGAATTACCTATCTGCTCATGCACCGTGGTTCAATGTACTTCACCTGTGTCTGCCTCTGTGCCCTTATCTTTAAAGAGTCCATACCATGATATTTTAGTGTGAGATAGTTTGTGAAGATGTCAGTAGGGTGCCTCATCTATACCTGGTCAGTTCTGCCTCTCTATGCTCTTCGAAGGCACAGACACATGGGATGGTCTAGTATGATCACAAAGTCTAGAGGTTGGTACACCTGGCAGGTAGTGAGCACTGGGTTAGGGATGGGCAGTGGCTAAGTGGTGGCAGGTAAGTCTAGGAAGGATTTCCTTTTGGGAAAGGGATGGCAGCAATGTGAGGGTTGAAAAGGCGCCCTAAACATTTTGTTGAATGTCATCCCCTGTACTGAAGGGTTGCCGGTTTGATTCCTGGTCCAATGCCTGCTAAAGTGATGTTTCCCTCTTGCATCGTTGTTTTTTTTTCTCTCTCTCCCCCATTCCCTCTCACTTCCTCTCTCCTTCTGAAAAATCAATAAAATATCTTGAAAAGAAAGTTTAAAGGCAGAAAAAGCAAGTCTCATTTTCAAGTGGCATGGTGGCTATCACAACCCATCAGTTCCTCAAACCATTAACAATGGGAACACCTTGAATTACTAGAGATTTTGCTTCCAGAATACATTTGTACTTACCTTCCATCTTAATCTTTAAGCCATCCTTTGAGATTGCAGGGACACAGGGACTTTCTGAATTATGTGCTACTGTGAGCTTGGCTGTCATTCAAGGCTGATTGCGGGCTTAGCATTTTAATCTGAGTCTCTGCAACCCCTCCCCAGGCATCCCACGACCTCCTCTCTCACCAGCACATCCTTTTTGAGGTTGTACCTGGTTCTCTCCAAGGCTCTATGGTGGTCATGCTAGGGTTGATAATACATTATCAGTGTGGATAATGACAGTGATCATAGTCACAAGTAACACTTATAGAGCATGTACTTACTATGCCGGAATTTGCTGCTATTTCTGCCTTGCTTTGTGTAATTATTATCTCTTCTATACAGTGGAGAAAATAGAGATGTAATGTGCTTACTTACCCAAGGGCACATAGAGAGGATAGAATCAGATGAGGTCACACCCTCCCTGGTCTGAGGGCCCATCGGCCAGGTGATAAGTTGTCTGTCACTCCTCACCATCCTCTCTGGAGCCAGAGGCCTGGTGGGGGTGGGCCTGAGTTGTCAGAACATGGGGGCCTAACCTACTTCAACCTGGGTAGCTGGGTTACCTGTTTCATAGATTGGCTTTTCTCAGAACACTTTATTTAGAGAACATGTCCTCCCAATAGCGTTTAAAAGTAAGTTTTTTTGAGAAAGTGATTAAAAAGTAGGTAGATTGATAGACAAAGAATAGGCTGCCTGGTTGGGATAGATGCATGGTGAAGCAAGTATTGCAAAATGCAAATGGTAGCCTATCAGCATTGGGTGTATGGGTATTCACCGTAAAATTCTTTCCACTTCTTTGTGTTTGAAAACTTTCATAATAAAATGTCAGGGAAGAAACTGAGTAGATAATGTCTAGAGGCACTTCCAGATCTTTTAAAATGCCGTTTCTTACATCCTGCCATTAAAAAAAAAAACTGCTGAGTAAAAACAAAAGGAATCAAGAGTCATTTTCTCCACCTACCTGCTCCCAGACCTGGAACTGATAAGTGGGTTGGTTACAGACACTCCCTCTGAGAAGCTGTAAGGCCTGTAGTTCTCCAGATGAGATGGGTTTGGGTATAGAAACCCACCGCCTGTTTCAGAACAGTGGTTCTTTGGGACCCATCCCTAGCAGAGGCTTCTGGAGCGCTCCAGCCCCAATAAAGGTGTGGGCTTTGCATTCACTCTCATAGGCAGAACCTTAGAGGAAGGAGGAAACACGCACCCAGGGAGATCTGGAAGCCTGTGGAAAGCCTTCAGTCCTCAGGGGCCTGGGATGCTGTGCCAGCCATAGCGCTGTGTCACATGCAGCCTTCTCACCTCAGCTGAGCGGGAGAGCCGTGCCACTTGCCAGGGCAGTAGAGCAGGTGGTATCATGCACCATGAATAGACTTTGTTCATCTTGTTACTAGAACAACCTTGCCAGCTCTTCCCAGGGACTTCATCGAGGAGTTTGCCAAACAACGATAAAGCAGCCTCTGGCAGCTAATGAGCTTGGTGGTGTCCTTTATGGACAAGACCTGCGCTTGTTGATCTTGAGGCCATGGAAGTGGGTCTCTTGTCTTTTTCTCTCTCCCCAGGCCTTCGTTCACTGCTCTTCGTAGTTCAGCAGGGCCCGCATCCACTTCAAGTGCACTCGTCCTGTGTTCTCGGGTGCTCACCTAACTCCTCTCACTGAGCTGGTGTGGAAACAGCTCCTGGAGACAAACAGGCAGGACAGCACAGAGAGGGAGTAGGAGCAGGAAGCCTGGCAGGGGGAGGGAGGAGTTTGCTCTGTTTAATTGGTTCTTCCACCTAATTGTAGTTTGTCAATTAAGGAGATACTTAGAGAAAGTGAAATTAATCCTTATGGGTCAAAAGCAGCTATTAATTTTTAATCAAAACAAAATGTTGGACAGATTTGTAGCTCTGTTCAGTACAAATACACACACACCACCAGCCTCTTCCTGAAGGATTTGGGGCGGCTGATAGTTTAGAAAAGATGGGCCTTCTCTTATGTCCCCTGCCACCCCTAAGTGAGTGAGCAGCGCAAAGCCACCTCCCTCTGTTTCTTCAGCATCTCTTGCATTCCCTGGCACACCGCGATACACATGGATGTTACTCCCGATTGCATATGGCGCTTGGGGTATTTCAGATAGTTTTAGGCATAACGTCTGTCCTCCAAGAGCATCCAATCTGTGCAGAGACTGAGGAGGCATTTCAGAGTCCCTTAAAGGATTACTCAAAGCGACATGTGATCCAAGTCCTGCCATGTATGTGCTAAACTGTATGAAGAAGTGGCATTTGCTGAGCACTTGCTGTATGCCTCACATTTCTAAGCACATCCCAAGGATCAACTCCATTACCCGCTACAATGGCACAGTGAAGGAGGCTTCGCTTTTACTAACCCCATTTGAAAAGGAGGTCCCTGAGGCACAGAAAGTTTAGGTAACTGCCAGCATCTCTCAGCTAATAGTCTGCTAGAGTCCTACATTACTCAGTACAATAAGAGCCACGGTGGTCCCGAGAGAGTGGGCTAGGGACAGTGATGAAGGCTCCTGGTGGGTATTAGGGGGTGAGTTGAATGTGGAAGGTGCCAGGGAAAAGCAGGAGGGACAGTAATGAGCACAGTTTGGGAGAAAGGAGTGAGCTCTAGTACCTGGAAGGTGAGGTTGACCAGGTTCGATAGGCCTGGGTTCATTCACTTTCAGGATCTTGAATGCCAACATGAGGACTTTCTGTCTAGGTCATTCTGAAATGTCTTCACGGTCTATAGGTTGTTTCCCAGTGCAGGGAGGGTCTCATCTCTCCATTGCAGCACTTGGGTGTCAGGCCTCCTGTGTTATCTCACTTACCTCCTCTGCCTCCATCTGACATCTTTCATCTCATTTATGGCCTTCTTAGCTCCTCTGTTTCCCTTTTATAAAAAGAGATAGAGCCCTAACTGGTTTGGCTCAGCGGATAGAGTGTTGGCCTGCGGACTGAAGGATCCCACGTTCCATTCCGGTCAAGGGCTTGTACCTTGGTGGCAGGCACATCCCCCATAGGGCGTGTGCAGGAGGCATCTGATCGATGTTTCTCTCTCATCAATATTTCTAACTCTCTGTCCCTCTTTCTGTAAAAAAATCAATAAAATATATATATTTTGAAAAAGAGATAGAAAAGAAAAAAAATCAAGAAGGTGCTCCACCTTCCTGCACTGGCCCTTAGAGTCTGAACTGAATGAAGCTTCTTCAACCACCTTCTTGTGTCCAGGCCGTTTGCCCTTGGATTTGAGAAGAAAGAACAGAGGACTTGCCCTCTGGGCACATTCTTCCACTTCCACCTGCTAAGGAGGAAGGCCTAGGACTGTTGTGTTTCTTGATGTCTAGGAATGATGTTATTTGGGGGGTGGGGGAGGGTGTCAGGAAGGACTCTCTTCCAAGGGCACCTCTTCAGGCCGCTGACACCTGCCAGAAACCCGTCCCAGTGGGATGAAACCTCTTATTTCCTGGGGAGAGAGCAGGCTGCCAGAGCAGATAACATGGGACCAGGTGCCAGGGCCTACAAAATCCCCTCACACTGGCCAGAAGAAGCTTACGGCATGTTGAAGAGGTACAATCCTTGGGTATTTTCTTCTTTGCTCCCTGGGTGCGTTATAACCTGGCTTCTTTAAGGCATTTAGGCTGATGATAATTGATGGCAATTTGCTGCTAAATGCCAGTGGATTATGTTATGACATGGGGGGTAGAGGGCCATATGAGGAGACTATTCAGTCCTCATATTCTGGGGAAGTCTCATAGGTGCTGCAAGAAACCAAGGACGTCATTGGGATCACCAGAAACTGGGCCCAGAAGTCCAGAGCTGAAGAGGGGCCTGAGTGCAGATGCTGTCCTTCCTGTGGGAGGCAGGCCACAGCTGTCTGCACATCCTGGTTCGACCTAGAGGAAGAGGAGGAAATGGGCTGAGGGGGGCAGAGACTGTGGAGTCTGGAACAGGGATCAGATCAAGATAGCACAGCTGAGACCTAATATCTGGAAGAGGAAGCAGGAAGGAGGTTCATGGTACAGGTAGTGTTTTCCTCATGACCTCTAGCCTGAAAGAGAGTGGAGAGCATGATGTAGCTTACTCGGTGGTTGGTGATAAAAACTGGAATTTGGCCCTAACCAGTTTGGCTCAGTGGATAGAGCGTCAGCCTGCGGACTGAAGGGTCCTGGGTTCGATTCCTGTCAAGGGCATGTACCTTGGTTGCAGGCACATCCCCAGTGGGAGGTGTGCAGGAGGCAGCTGATCGATGTTTCTCTCTCATCGATGTTTCTAGCTCTCTATCCCTCTCCCTTCCTCTCTGTAAAAAAATCAATAAAATATAAAAACAAACAAACAAACTGGAATTTGGTTCTTCACTGGCACGAGTGTTAGACTCTGTGCGAGCTATGGGACCTATCTTGAACGTCTAGCAGAGCGAGGTTGCTCAGAGGGACACTCACCCAAACAAGAGGCCCTCATGCTGAGCAAGAGAAGGCCCTGCTAGTGATCTATGGCACCCGCTGCCATGGAAGAGATCATGTCGTGGGAGAAAGACATTTTTAGTGCCTGGTGATTGATATTAGATAATATTAATTATGTAGTAATCATAACCTTGCCCATCAATCTACAAATGCTCAGGACATTATAATAGTGAAATTCATATCTCCAACTAGCTTAGTTAATTGCATCTATCATTAGTGCATTCATTTATTCTTTTCCTCTTTATATATTGATCAAAACCTGTGCGCTAAGTCATAAAACAATAAACAAAATGGACATGTTCCCTGCCCTTAACATTTAGTGTAAAATGCAAGCTTTAAAATATCTACTTTTCTGCATTAAGATTTTCTCTGTGGTGAAATGCATGATTAATTTTGTAGCTATTCCATGCACATATGAATGATATATATAATATCTGTCTATTGTTGTAAGACTTGAAATATCTAGTAAATAAAATGTATTGATTTTAAAAAATAGTGTTAGACAAAGACACCAAGTAACAAATGAATGTGTGTGTATGTGTGTGTACACAGTTACAATCTTGAAAAGACCAACTGAAAGTCACTGTAGTATTTTGAGCAGGGACAGATATGATCTGATTTGTCCTTTAAAAATCTGGCTTGGATGCTGTATGGAGTATGAACTGTGGGAGGCCAGAGCGAAGGCCAGCAATTTGAAGACGTACAAATGTCCAGGTGAGAGAAGGTGATTCAGAGTAGGCAACTGTGCTTGAGGTAAAAAAAAAGGGGTCATGTTCATTTTGGCAATCATATAAGGAAGATCTGACAGCTGATGGGAGATGATGTGAAACATCTATCTCCTTCCTAGGTTGTGGGAACTAAATGAGTTGCTGTTGGCTTCATTTTTCAGACGAGGAAATAGAGCCTCTGAAGTGAGAGATAAAAGTCTCCCAGAGCCTCTGATCTCCCACACCATGCACCAGGCATAAGAGCAGGGTGCACAGAGCTGCAGCTACCAGGAAACCATGAGGTATGAGCATCAAGGCACTCACTTGCTGGGACCTCCTGGAAGCCCTGTGTCTAATCATATATGCATAACTTTGTGTTGTTTTTCTTAGAAAGCACTCCCCATACATGTGTAAGCTCCAGTCTCCACAACACCTGTGTCTTCCTCTGGCTGAGTGCATATGACTTTGTTGAACAGGCCTGAGCCTTGATGGATTGGAGACAAAATGGAAATCTGACCTGTTAGGCAAAGTAGGTGGAGTCACTGGGAGAGAAGCAAGCTCCCTGTTGGAGGTGCACACCCAGCATGGATGGTATACTTCCTTTGTGGTAGGCACTGGGTTGATTTTTTTCTTGCTATTATCTGATTTAATCCTTACACAACCTCATGAGGTGAGCACTTTCATTATCCCCATTTTATATGTGAGGAAACTGAGCCTTAGTGAGATTAAATGAGGAATCTAAGTAGGTGAACTGGACTGGCATCTTGACAGGCCTGATTTCGAGGCCTGAGGCTATGCTTAATCTCTACTACTACAGGAATTCTTGTCCAAAGCCACAACCTTTAATAGATAATTTTTTTCCAGTTTTATAGAGAATGACATACATCATTGTATAAACTTAAGGCATATAGCATGATTGTTTGAGGAACATATATTGTGAAATGATGACCCTAGTAGGTTCAGCTAACATCTGATAGATTCTTAACTTAGCTTACATAACTTAACTTCAGTCTTCTAGAAGGACAAGAGGCACGAACTGATTCTGCCCTGCCCTGCCCCCCAAAATTGCTTAGTGAAATATCAGCAAGAGAAAGTAATCTTCCTTCAGATGAGGGATTGAGACCATGTGTCACATGTGCCACATGATGACAAGATCTGAGGCTTGAGGGGTCTCATGTTTTCACAGGGAGGGGAAGCCACTGGAAGGCTTTCACCATGCAAGCAATGTGATTTGATTTTGTGGTTTTAACGAATCACTCTGGAGGCCTGGCTGGCTGGCTCACTTGTTTGGAGTGTTATCCCATACACCAAAAGGTTACACATGTTGTCCCTGGTCAGGGCACATACCTAGGTTGTGGGTGCAATCCCTGGGCAGGGTATATGAGAGGCAACCAATTCATGTTTCTCTCTGACATCGGTGTTTCTCTTTCTCCCTCTCTAAATATCAATGAACACATCTTTGGGTGATGATTGGGGGGAAAAAAAGACTCTAGAGAACACCATTGGGTAGAGTAACCGACTGGCTCTTCAGGCACAGTGTGAGATACAGAGGGCTTAGCATAGTAGATGCAAAAACAGCCTAGAAGTTTTAGTGAAGATGTATCATAATATTGGCAAGAATGTTATTTAGGAAAAGCTAATAGTGTTAAATGCCCTATTGTATTTAGAATGACCAATAGAGAATAGTTTTCATCCCCATGCCCTCCACCCTGCTTCAGTCTCTGAAGTCTGTTAGGATAAGGACCAAGTGGTCAGCAGAGCTCCCTGTGACCTCAATCTCTTATTCAGCTGGTCTTACCTCACAGTCTCTGGACTAACTCATTTGGCAGAGACAGAGGAGCTTCGGGGAACAGCTTCAGTACTTGGCCATCCAGACTCTGCTTCAAGACTCAAAGCCCAGAAGGAGGTAGGGATTGAATGGAAAGAAAGCTTCAGGGTCAAGGTGATCACTGGCTTCAGGGGTCTGAAGGTCTGCTTCATGGAGGAGATTAAATTTGGCCCTGGAGTTAGTACCGCAGCAGATTTCTATTCCACGTAGAAAATACATTTCTTATAGTCAGCACTGTTTAAACATGGACTGGGCCATGCAGGACTGGAGGTGTATAAATGGAGACCGGACAAGTTTCAGGCATGATTCTGTGGGGATTTATTCAGTGAACAGACACAAGGCTGCATCTGAAATGGGAATGCGGGTAGGAATGAGAGAATCATGTGGATTAAAGGGCAGCGAAAGAGGAGCCTGTGGGCTGTGGGTAAGGTCTTTAGTTCCAACCCCAAAGGGAGTAGCCACATTGGGTTGATCCTCCTCCCCCGCCCCCCATTTCTCTTGCTCTCCAGCCAAATCAGGAACAGTCAGCATTGTCTAGTAGTCTGTGTCAGAAATGCAGGCCCTGGGGAACTGACCCCCAGCAGAGTGTTCTCAGCCTGTGAATTTACTGGATGTCTTCACAGGGAGTCATTCTTGGGGAAGGGCAGGCTGGAAATAATATAAGGAGATCAAGAAGGAAGTCAAGCAAGTGACACCTTTAAACAGGCGCAGCAAGGCGGGCTCTCCCCCCCGGGACAGTTAGAGGTATGCGAGCTGTAATTAACCCAGCAGCCCACTGGATGTGTCTATTTCGCTGCACAAAGGCTGTTGAAAGAAGGATTCTTGAAGAAAGAGGTTCCCATTCAAATGGTATTTGAGGAAGTCCCTTGTTGGATATACTGTTTCGAGAGTCTATGGCTGTAATCAACAAAACATGACCATTCTTTCATGCAGGTTTTCCTTATGACTTTCCTAGTACTGTTCTTGAAAAAGAAAAAGGAAAAAAAGGCACCAAGCATTGGCTGGGGTAGGTTGGGGAGATAGTGAGGGAGTCTAGGGCTGGAATTTAAATTAAGGAATTTGGTTTTCTTCTCAGAGGATCTTGAAAACATTAAAGGAGCAGGTGTGTCATTCATACATTCAGACTCTGAGACACGTAAGAGAAGTGTCAGTTTTGTGTCCAAGTACCCTAAAATTACTGTGGTAGTCCAACGTCAATTCTAATTAGTATTTCAGGGAATGTGCTTATGTTTAGAGGAAACAGAGTAGGAAGGGATGCAATATTAAATACGGTCACAAAAGGTGTCATTTAAGCAAAGATCTGAAGGAAATGAGACGTGGTTGCATGGGGTGGGAGGCGATAGTCCAGACAAATTGTGCAGGAAATGCAAGGCCCTGAGGTAGGAGCATATGTAGTGTGTTTGAGGAATAGCAAGCTGGCTAGTGAGGTTACAGTGGAGTGAGGCAGGGCAAGAGCAGTGCGGGATGAGGGCGGAAGCTCTCAGCTCAGTTTAGGCTGCCCTGAAAGAAGCACCTATTCATCTGGGCCAGGAGAATGAGGTGTGTATGTGTGAACCTGGAGAACGGTGTGTGTGTGTGAACCTCGAGAACGGGGTGTGTGTGTGTGTGACTGATTGCTGGGCATCTGTCTGTGCAGGTGTACTACAACATTGTTTACTAAAAGTGTACCAGCCAGCTAGTGGGGACAAGAATGCCAGCACTACAGTGCGGGAAGCTTTGTTTCATAGGGTCAAGGCAACTCATCATCCATAATTAGGACTTCAACACACTAGTCTGCATTTTTAGGGTGATATATCTGTAAGTAGAAACAGGCATATCTGGAGAAAAACATCCGTTTCTGAGGTCTGGCCAGCTCCTGTTCTTACCCCTCTGTCATCGCTGATTGGATTAGACGTCACAGAAAGTGCCTCAGATTCTTGTTTCATGTTAAGGTTAACCCCTCCCATTGAAGAGCATCCTTGTGGAGCTCAGTGGAGAGAAATTAAATTTCTCTCGGCAGAGCTATGGCACTGACTCAGGTATCAAGGGGGCAACATCAGCAAACTTCGTTGGCTACAAGATGCATGTCCTTCCCGAGGCCCTGTCGCTCAGTTGGCTCTTTCCAATCCCAGTCTGATCTTTCCTTTTACTGTAATGCAGTTAGACAACCTAGTTATTCAGGCAGAGACTTCTCTGGTTTTCATTATCCCCGAATAACATTTGATGCTGAAATAGGACAGACGGGAAGGAGGGGGAGAGGGGCCAAGCATTTTTCACAGCTTGTGTGAAATGCTTAATATTTGAAAGTCTTTAAAATACACTGTACACATACATTCCAATTTTATAAGACTAACATAACATGTTCAAAAGTTTTATGAATTTCAGCATGTAACCGGAGTCAACCTTAGCCTGTTTTAAATAAGCCATAATGGCCTGGCAACAAACCTGCAGCGTTAGCAAATCCCTCTTCTGTTTATGAGCAGCCATTCCTCACCAGGTCACTACAAAATGCAGTTTTATCAGTTTCTGTGAACTCGGAGTCGGTCTGTGTGCTGCTTTCAGCATGATTCTGGCTTCAAGGGCATTATGATGAGGTGAGACTTTGTTTTGATTTTAACGAAATGCCATGAATCGGAGTTGCTTAAGAATACGTCCAGGCCTCTCATATCCTGTGGGGGAGGCTGGGCCCTATTAATGCCTTCCATAAGCGCAGGGCCACACAGGCTCAGCAGACTCCCCGCTTCTCGCTGGAGCATGGAGGCGCTCAGAGACCAGAGGATGCACTTTGACTTCCTCAGAATGGAAGCCCCTCCAGTGATGCTTTTTTCAATACATGCTTATTGATTTGGGGGGAGAGGGGAAAGGAGAGGGAGAGAGAGACAGAAGCATTCATGATGAAAGAGAATCATTGATCACCTGCCTTCTGGGGATCGAGCCCACAACTGGAGCCTGTGCCCTGACCAGGAATCAAACCAGGACCTCTTGGTTCCTAGGTCCACGCTCAACCACTGAGCCACACCAGGCAGGCTGTTGTCATTTTGTTATTTGACAGTATAAGGGAAAAGAGGTCAGCGCCCCTAATCATAAATAGTCAGGTACTGCACGCTTAAAAATTTGTGAAGCACCGGGGGTGAAAATCATGGTCATCAAGTAGTATTTTTGTCTTAGAACACTGCCCCCCAGAACATCCTCCTTAACATTTCGAGCCCACTGCACCTCCCTGGAAGCCTGGGTTTTTGTAGGTCTTTATTGTACCAGCCTTCTGACCTTCTGAGAGAAAGAATATGTAAGTGTAATCACCATGGAGGCATATAAAACCCCTGTATGTACCTCATTCATCCATCCTGTTTAGGGGAGACACAAGTTCAGGCTGGGCAGTCAAGGTTAAGCCCTTGTTCACAATCATGGTTTTATAGCCTCTGGTTATATTGGCACTCAGTGAGTGACATCCCCAGAGACATCAGGACTCAGGCAGGAAAACTCGCTTAATTAGGACCCACTGTGGGGAACCAGGAAACTGACCTTAAAATGCCTTATGGCGGAAGCTGTTGAGCAGGAAGCGGGATGTTTTCTTTCCCTCGGTTTAGCTCAGTCTCCCACTCCTTTGGGGAGACCTGGGGCCTGTCTCCCTCTCCCCTAGAATGGAGCCTGCAGCCTTCCTGCAGTCAGGTTCCCCGGGCAGGCAGTGACATTTATACCTGCTTTTTCATTTGTTTGTTGTTCTCTTTTTGAAGATGTGAGTGGCAGACCTTAAGCCCCTGGAATCTGCCTGGAGGCCTGGTGTATGGAATGTTTGCTGGTCGACGTGTGGAGGACTCCTGCCCACACTCTGTTCCTTGGCTAGTAGCAAATTATTAGAGTTTGTCTTTTAGGCAGACAAACCTTGCCTGCCCCTCGTGTGTAAACTTTGCAGTTGTGGAGGAGGGTTATAATGTTTTGAGGGAAATTGAAGCCAGTCCTTGATATCCTTCATGCTCAGCTCAAGTCCTTCCTGTCCGTGAAGTGCCCCGGCGAATGTCGTCTTCCCCCTCCATGAAACTGTAGCGCTTTCTGCACTCCTGTTATCCCTCATAATGTTGACTGCTTTTATTTCCGGTTAGTGCTTTTCACCCTAGTGTTATGAGCTCCATTTAAGGATGTAAATGGCTGGGCCCACATATTCTACTTGGTTATTTCTCCCACAGCACTCAGTCATTAATAAACTTGGTTAATTTTCCCCACAGTGCTTCACTTATAGTGGTGTTCAATTATAACTTTTTAACTAAGTTCTTTGAAAAGAAATATGCTATTACTCAATAAATGGCTGTGCTGAATGCTTCAAGGAACACAGGAAGCATAAATGAGACACCCTACCCTGAAGGACTTTATAGTCTAATTGGGGATAAGAGGCATTAGACAAAACTGCATGAAAAGTCAGTAATACCGTTTTATACAGGATCTGTGCCACTGATCATGATCATGAGAATTTGCATTATCTTTTCCCATTCCTATAACGACTCTGAAGTAGATGCATCCAGCATTCTCTGTTCCCTTGTCCATAGAGTGAGGACAAGTGACTTGCCCAAAGCCATAGATAGGGGACGCTTTGATAGTTCTGTGTGCCCAGTGGGAGGTCCCACCGTGTTCCAGGGGCTCAGAGCCTCTCCTCTCCTCTCCGTCTCTTTGCTTGGATGGCCACTTACTGCCAACCCTGCAGATATTTCAGGGGAGGTTAACCGTGTTGCTCAACACCATTAAACAAAGTAAGAGACGAAGCCTTTGAGCAGAGATGACACTTTGGTGTTTGAATCTGAAAGGAATTGTGCAAAGACAGTTAGTCCCCCCACCCCATGCGTAAGTAAGCTAGAGGTATCATGTGCTAGCAGTGCATTATAATGGCATAAAAGTACATGTAAGTTTTTTTGAGGTATGTGTCAAATAGACTGTCCTCAGAGGTTTTAAAGAAGAGAGGACAATCCCATCTGGTTTATATGTCCATCCTCATGAGGTCAGAGGCTGGAGTACTGACCTTCCAAGGTACTCAGACTATGGTATATCCACTTGTATTGCCATTGGCTGTCCCTGAGTTGCAGACCTGGTACAGTTCTGACTCTGCTACTTAAAGGTTTTGTAGATTTCAGCAAGTTAGTTAACTTCTCAGAGCCAATTTCCTGATTGGTAAAATGCCTATCTCAAAAAGTTTAATGATTGAATATGGTGAGTGGAGGCCACAGTGCCTAATTCTCAATAAACTGTGGTGGTTGGGAGTATGTTATTATATCCCTTTCTGAGTCATACAATTTGAATTTACACTGGGAGCTGGACACCCCAAATTCTTCCCCAAAGGGGGACAATTTAAATGAATCAAAATAGCCTCTTCCTGTGTTCAGGTAAGATGCCAGGGCTTTTCTGGGATTCCTGTAAGTCCTCAAGGATATGCTGTGTGGATAAAAACCTAGCTTTTTTGACCTGTGGAAAGAAATTGCTGTCTAAGAACACAATTTATGTTGACCTCCGAGCACCCTTCGACAGTTGTAGGCTGGCCCTGGCCCTTTTAAGAACAGTGGTGTCCTCTCTGTAGAAAACATTCCTTTCAAATGAATCAGTAGTTACTCTTCCTTTCCCAGCCCTATTTTTCAGTTAGCTACCAGCCGCTGGATCAGTGAGGGATGGTGACATAGCCCACATTAACCCAATATAGACAAGCTCCGAGATCATCTATTTTCTCATTGAAGAAAGACAAGCATGCACGTCTCCCTACCCATTCCCAGCCAGGGACAAGGAATGACAGGTCATAGAAAGAGATGAACACACAGCTAGTCCAAGTCCCTTTTCAACCCTCCTCAGTTACTGGGATGAAACAATGAGTGTCTTCTTCAAGGTTAAGTTCCCTGGAGGCTGATGGGCCCTGGCCTGAGGCTGTGCACTCTCCACCCACCGAGGGCATCCTCAGACGCGCCCTCTGCTCAGGGGATCACTGCCCTCCCATTACTCCACTGGCACGTATCTGATTTGGTTGACATTTCCATAATTAATTTATAACAGCAATAACCCTGAGATGAGCCTATTTATAGGTTTGTGCAAGCTGGGTAAGAATATTAAATCTTGGGTCATTAACATACTTAAAGTACTTGGGAGAGTTTTCTGATTGTCAAATGATATGATCAAAAGACCTCCAACCTTAGTGCATACCTCCTTTACCAAGCTCAGAAACAAAACAGCAAAAAATAAGTATACACCCTTCTCAACCAGCAAAGTTGCTAGGTTACCATGGGAGTGGAGGGGTGGAGAGGGAGAAGTTTGTGGTTCACCATCCTGCTTTTCCACCTCCTTCAAGCTTGACCTGGGTCAGCGGTGGTGGTCTGAGTGCCCAGCAGCTGCTGGCCTACACAGGAAGGATCCCTAAGACGTGGCCCTGACCCTGATAAAGTAGCAAGTATGGTACCAACAGTCCAGCAGGGAGAATTGCTGTGACCCCCCACAGCAGCAGAGATGAGACTGTGAGAAGGGCAGCCTTTATGTGAACGGATGTTATAACTTGGATTGCTCTGTGGACCCAACCTTATTTTCTTTCTTCCTTTTTATGTTCTGTTGTTCTGGTTGTTAGCCTTTTTGAAAAATAACATGTGTTGCTTTTCTATTATAAAAGTAAGATGTTTTCAATATTGAACATAAAGATAAGTACAAAGAAGACAATAAAGACCACTCATAATTCCACCACCCAAAAAATGACCCATGTGAAATTTCTCTGTCTCCTAATATGTCTGCATTCTGACGACGGCTCTCTGGACTGGGAGACCTCCCGTGCTGGTGCTGTCTTTCACAGCTGCATTTCCTGTCGGGGACAGCGTCCTGGGCTCTGGGAATGAGAATGCCCCATCAGTAATGAATGACTGGTGACTGCCACCTCACCTTCAGGAGCTTTCCCAGAAAATCTCCACCCAGAGGTGGCTCCTCTCTCTTTTCCTTTTAAATTTACTCAACCACCCAATGCTGCTTAGCCTTTCCCTGCCTGGATTTGCAGCTATGGTGCCACCATGTTATCTACTCCTTTCTTCCTCTTTATGACCATAATTTCTCCGAAGGCTCTCATGCGTCCCCCAGCACAGAGAGAACTTATTGGTGGTTCTTACTTGTTTTTCCTTTGCTCTTGTTTTTGTTTTGTTTTTTTTAATATCAAACTTGTTACAAAACTCTTAATATCAAATTAGAGTCAATATGGATAACATCATCATAAATGATTATAAAGTATATATAGATAATTATGAATTTTAGTCTTTTTAATGAATTTAAAAACTGAGCTTTTGAAAGTAGAGATTAGATGTTTTGTTATCACACTCTTAACACAGTGCTTGGCATATTATAAATACTTGATTAATATTTATTGAATTAAAATGAAAATGAAGAGAAAATTTAATTATCCAGTCTACTTTTTTATCTCAGTAGGTAAGTGCCTACTTACCTACTGAGATAAAAAGGAGGTCATATAAAAATGATGAAGAAAATAATATCTTAGAACAGTTTTTACGGTATATCTGTGCATTTTTTTGTGCTCAGGCATCACTGTGAACTGAAGTGAGGACCCTTTTTAATGGTTTTAAAAAATCTTGACGATGCCCTTTTCACTTCTTTCTTAAATGAAATTAACATAAAGCCATAAAAATCCCCTCAGCGGGTTTTATGAGTTACTGCCCTGTAAGGTTGGGGAAAGGCCATTTCCAGCCATTTGTTTTATGGAGCTTGATCCTGAAGCCCAGCACGGCCCTGACCCTTGAGGGGCATGCTCGCAGGCACGAGGCTATCCCCCAGGACAGTAAGCCTGTCACTTCCCCGTTCAGTCCCACATCCCCCTCCACTTCCCCAAAGTCAACAGTGTCAACCACAAAGCCCTGTCCTCCATGAGTCGCAGACGCCGTGGAGGGAAGGGGAGCAGACATTAATAATGATTCATTGAATAGCTCTTACCCCATAATGCAGATTGATTTTCAGTTCACCCGAATAAATCATTTTTGCCATATGACTCTTTGGTCATTTAGTGCTTGAAAAAAAAATGTTGCCATAGACTAGACACCTGGTCTAGGGCATTGGTTTTCCGATTCTTTCTACTTCCTGAACTCTTCTCTCATCCACATTAGACATGATCTGGACACAAGGGTGGGGCTGAGTGCCTGGAGCTTGCCCCACCACATCGCACTAAATCAGCCTTGTGCAGCTCACTGTGAAAAACCTGGGGTCTAGCCATGGCCAGTTGGTCAATGGTTAGAGCATCAGCCTGCAGACTAAAGGGTTGTGGGTTTGATTCTGACCAAGGGCACATACCTTGGTTGTAGGCTCCATCCCCAGCCCCAGTTAGGGTGAGTGCAGGAGGCAGCCAATTAATGTGTCTCTCTCACATTGATGTTTCTCTGTTTCTCTCTCCCTCTCTTGCACTCTCTCTAAAAATCAATGGGGAAAAAATATCCTCAGGTGAGGATTAACCCTCACCTGTTAAAAAAAAAAAGAAAGAAAAGAAAAACCCGGGCTCTGGAGAAAACCAGAAAATAAGTTAGCCCAGGACAGAAGAAGGTAAGCACTGACTTCACTCCAACAGAAAGGCGAATTGTAATGTCTGAGGCCGAGTATGGTGTTGGCTGCCTGGAACTCTTTGAAAGGATATCGGGGTGTCCCCAGACAACAGGCCAGATGGTCTTGAAAGAACTCTTTCTCACTACAGTTATCTTTAGCCTCCATTGCCCTGTTGGATTGGATCTCTCTCAGGTGAGTTCAAGAAAAGAACAAGTAGAACAGGTATGTTCAGCACACGCATGTGTGTACTGTGTACATGCACATAGCACTGGACCAGGTGTCTAAGCTGGGTCAGCAGACGCACTAACACATGCACTGTGAAAGATGTGCCATTTTAAGGTGAATTCAAACCTTTGAGGTAGAAATAGCTCAGAAAGAGATGACAAAATAACAAGGTGTATGCCTTTGCCGTGACAGGTGGCTGTGTCAATGGACACTATTGACAGATCGTAAAATCACAGAGAAGATCCTTAAGGCTCATCTAGTCCCAACCCCCTCTTTTCATTTTGAGCAAATGACTCCTTGAACTAACCCGGAGAGGGGCCTACTTCAGTCTTCTGTTCGTGTTCATTCCCTGAACATCTTTGGGTGATGTGGGTGATGAGGACACCAAGACGAGATAGTCCATGTACCTAAGGAGCACCTGGTCAGCCGGTCAGTCCACAGCCCTATCTGTGCTGGGTGCCATATCTTGGTACCCATGTAGCAGGAGAAAGGGTGGGAGGGAAGTGGGAGCTCCAGGAACATACTTTAGTTGGGACATTGGACAGACACAGACAAACATAACGGATGCCCAGGAAATAATGGGAACTTAGGAGCTCAGGGGACATCATTTTCGGGAGACTTCAAGGAGGAGGAGAAATTCCAGTCTCACAGGTTGGTGGGATTTCGGTAGCTCCATTGGGGCAGGGAGCATCTCTGTGGTGAGGTGAACCGTCAGGAAAGATAGGGAGAGAAGTATGAGCATGTTGGCACCACACGAGTCTGATGGCTCCAAGATGGTCCAGGGGAGAACGGCCCGTGCTGAAGAACATCATGAAGGGCAAGTGCTAACTGCCTGAATTTTGAATCTTTTAAATATTTTTTAGCAAGGAAGGAGCACAAAGGAAGTCGTTAATCTGGTTCAACTCTCAAGCCATATATAAAACTGAGGGCTCACAACTTATATGCCGAACTACAAACCAGCTTAGCCAGCACGGTGAAGAGAACCCAAAGGAACAAGTCTCTTCCGGAACCCCAAGCAAGGGAGGCAGGAGTTAGCTGTTTCATTGGACAAGTATTTCCTGGCATGCATAAGCACCACATCAGATGTCTGTGGCCACAGCAACTTAACACACAGCATTTTACATGGCTGGAATGTCTCTGGCCGCATCCTGAGTCCAAAAGAGCTGGTGCTGAGGTCCAGGGATGGTCCTGCCCGTCACACACACACATACCGCCCCACACACACACACCTCCGAGCCTCCTCACAGTCAGCACATGTCCTCTGGGTCCAGTTCGCACATCTCAACACTGGCCCGTTTAAGTGAGCGGGGCCTGGTGCAGACCGTCAGATATTTAATTTGTAAACACTTAATGAAGCACTGTCAGTAGGGCGGCTTGTCTTCTCTGTCGGTCACATCAAAATCAATACGTCCCTTGGGTGTTCCGCCGTGATTGTCTGGGCTGGGGAATCTAATAGGATTAAGTGTTTGGGGTGCTATCTGACGCCACAGTCCACAGTCCTAGTTAGAGGAGGTTAAAGGCTGGCTTGCCATTGTGGAGGCACGATTGCTTAGGGGTCTGAAAAATCATTAAAGCTTGTCCTCTTAAACGTTGATTGTTCCCTGGTGATTTATTGACAAAACACAAAAAAGTGCTCTATACGGCACTCTAATTATATGTATGAGGCCATAGAATCTCATGGGAAATTAAATAAAATTTACAGCTTGATGGTTTTATGCTCCTGGGAGACATACCTTCTTAATAAGATCTTATAGCTGGGAATATTTATGAGGTTAAAGTCCGCAGGCTTGAGCAGAGACCTAACCTTTTCATGGGAGGGGGCTGGGGTGCATTTGAATTTCTTTGAAGATAAATGGTTGTAATGAAATTCCAGGGGTTGGGAGGAAATGTTAGTGAGACACATCATGCCTCCCCAGGACCTCCGGAGGACAAAGCTGTGAGGACACAGGGACTCACTGTGGCCATTTATCTCTCCTTCGGTTCAGGACGTCCTACCTACCACCTCAGGGGCATTCTGTCCTCCTGAATTCACTGGGCTTCCTCACCCATTAGCCCCATCCCAATCTGAAAGGGCGAGGCAGTTATCTAAGAGGTCGAGGAAGGGGGGAGAATTGAAGGTGGGGAAGGAGAGGACAGAAAGAGAATGTGAATGAGACTCACAGTGACATAGATGAACCCGTAAAAAGCGGTGCCCTGTGTTCAGACGGCCACAAGCAGTTTCTTTAGATTTTGGGTGTTTGTTGTTTTATCTTTGTGCTCAGAGTTGCCCAGGGCCCAGGCCCTGATCCCACAAGGGTAGCATTGTCCTTTTCTGGACAAAGGATCAGAACATTGATGTGGTGGGGGGCAGGGGAGCTTCTGGAGCTGGCATGATGATAAGAATGTCTTGACTCCGAGTAGTGTGTTTACAGAGGTGCACATTGTAAATGGTCGCAGTAATGTTTGGGACTCTCATACCAAAGACCACATGGATCCTAAATGATGTTTTAGGCTTGAAAATGGGCTGTTTCAACAAAAGTGAGTAGCCCTCTTATGCCCTTCCTTCCTGCCTTTCCTCCCAATAGATCTGAAATGGCAGGAGGGAGACTGACAGACAGATGGACAGGTAGGTAGATAGATACATAGATACATAGATGTATCTGTGTCTCTCATTCTTAAGTGTAGAATTATTCTTTATTAACATATCCAGGGGAGGATATTTATGTGGAACTCACAGTTAGGGGATGTCATATGTGATCTCTTTCTTTTGTTTTTGTGAGCCTTTTTAATACAAACTTTCGCATGGCCCCTCTTGGGGTGTGTGTGTGTGTGTGTGTGTGTGTGTGTGTGTGTGTGTGTGTCAGGAGATGTTAACAGAGGGGTTGGGGATGAAGCTCTAGAGGCACTTAGGGTAGATAGGTACACCATCCCTCTGAGGGACCTACATAGGCAGGTACACCATCCCTCTGGGGGACTTAGGGTAGACGGGCACACCATCCTTCTGACACTGACAATTGGCAGATGACCATTTCCTTCTCAGGCAGCTCACGACCGAGCGCTCTAATTTATCCAGAAGAGGCAGAGCACCCACCTTCACAGCCCCGGCCTCGGCTCCCGGGGAAAGCAAAGACTGTCTAATTAGGATGAACGTGCACGGTGTCTACTTCAGGCTGAGGCACATGCGCTGAGAAGTCCATTACTTTTCTTACCTCCAGTTAGCCATGCTCCTCTACGCCCCTCCTCCAGCATAAACCACAATGAAACAAAGAAAAGAAAATGGACTCCGAATGCCTATGGCTTAGATTTGTTAGAGCCCAGCTTAATCCCCACCCCCTCAGTTGGTGTTGATTTTCAGAGCAAGGGTACACGCATGATTTGGCGTGAAGGTGAGTCTCTTGGTCCAAGCCTGGCCTGGTTTCTCTTGTTTGTCACTGTGGTCCTTCTCCTGGCCTCCCTGGTTCCTCATCTGTAAAGTGAAGAGCTGAGGCTCGTGATTTTAGGGCCCCTTTCAGCCCTACAATGCTGTGTTGTGTTCTGTGATGCACGTGGGAGGACATTTCGCCCCTTCCCTTGCCTTACCTGCTGGAGGAAAGTGAGATGTCTCAGCTCAGACAGAGCCGGCCCAAGCCTCAGGTCTCAGATAAAAGGAGAAAAAAGCCAGACTTATTAACGACAGCGACGGTCCCCTGATAAGCAGCGAGTGAGCAATCCCCGATTTAATTTAACTATGATATCTCTGTCTTCATTAATTTAAAGCGTGTATATGGTAATGTATCCTTTTTTACTTAGTGTCTGTCCTGGAGGGCAAGAAAGGCTTGGTGTAAGGCAGAGGGGCCAAGGTTTGGGTTACTTTTTAATAAAGTTGAATATCCCCCAAAATGCTTGAATTACCTGGAGATAAGATTTGTTGCACATTACAAATCAAAGCCTGAAATGTCACTTATCTCCTAATGATACTTCTACACAGATTATTAATTTCATCTTAGAAGCCCAATGAATGTTCTATTTTATGACATTGATTAAACATCTTGCTGCCATCTACCCATCCATCCTTTGCGCTTTCAAAAATCCATATCGGAATTTAACAAAAACAGCTCATAAATTTGTATTTTACAGCCTAGCCACGTTGACTGGTTCTCCACTCTGCTTGCAACCAGACCGCCCCATCCTAAACTCGGGGCCTGGGCCAGGTCCGCTCCTACAAGGCAGGCTCTTCCCAGCTGCCCCCGCGTCCTGTTACCAGAGGTGGCTTGGGGATTTGTGTGGACAGCATCTGCGGCTTCTGGCACTGCAGAGCCCTGAGGGGTGGTGGGTGGCCAGGTCAGCCCTGACTGGGAATCAGGGACTCAGCTTTCATTCTCGCTCTCAGACAAGCCAGCTCTCTCCCTCTCGGTGTCCGGGGATAGTTACAGGCTCCCCTAGTTGGCTCACGGTGTCCTTGTGGGGATGAATGAGATAAATGGTGTGAGAGCCTTTCCAGCCCTTCGGAGAGAAGCCCTGTGGTAGTGGCTTTAAGAGCCGGTAGAGAACAGAGTGGGATGATAGGTTTTGGATCAACTTCAGGAATTTTAGGAAAGTTTTAGAATGACTCTTTCAAAGGGAGAAAAGGCTCTTGAAAATAGGTCACTGTGTTATTTATTGTGCTTTTACCATAGAAGTGCCTCCGGTTCCTCCTGACTCACACCCATGTCCTCAGTACCACGTGGGCTCACGTGCTGCCTGGATTGGCTTGGATTAGAAGCCCTGTTTGTTCCTGTGGTGTCTCCCTCATGGTGGTGCTTGAGGTTGCTGTCCTCTCTTTCCAGAGAGGGTGCTGGGAACTACCCCTCGGCGTCAGGGTGCAGCTGTGGCCATCTCAGAGACGTATTTTGGGGAATCTGAACCGATTCTGCGTGAAAGATTAAGGCTCAGCCCCTAAGGTTGCCATGTATTGAAGAAGTAACCTGTTGAGAATGGGGAACTTGGTGGGGGAGTTTAAAGATAAACTATTTTGCAAGAATTGATAACATTGGTGGGGGAGGGGGCAGCACCCTAAAACTTAAATCAGAAGCCAGCCTCTGTCTAAAAAACCTACCACAAATGTTCAAGAGGCTCAGGTTGAGGTGTGGGGGTCAGCACTAGAAGGAACAGAGGCCACCAGTCTCCCCAAGAAGGTTCATCTTGCAGCAGAGGACAGAGGTTAAGAGGACAGGCCCAGGAGTGACGCTATCCTGTGCCCTCAGGGAGGTCACCAGTTGGAGGGATCTTTGGTTTCCTCCTCAACACCAGCCCTGTTCTGGAGGGAAGGTTGAGTGAACTGTGGCAACCCATGTGACAAGCTTAGCACAGGGTCAGGCCCAAGATAATGCTGCCGATGGGCAAGTAAGTGTTTGGATAGTTGTGTCTGAGTCAGGGATTGGTGGTGGTGGATGTTTTTGGTTTTATGTTTATAATTTGTTTTTGTCTCTTTATATTTTCCCTTAAAAAAAAAGTCTGCAGCCAAAGATACCTGGTCTGGGCACTGCAAGCCTTGCTCTGTGGCATATGGCAGCCTGGCTGTAAGTGAGGCTGACGGTTGTGGCAGCCCCTCTCTGAGGGATGGGAGTGGGTGTGAATACCGCTAGGAGGGAATGGTAGCTGCCTAGCAAAGCCTCCTCCAGCACCCAGCTCGCTGAGAAATGCCCTCCAGTGACAGGTGTGCCCCCTTTCTGACTCATTTCTCTCCAGTCCCCCTCCTTTTCCCTCCTTCCTTCCACCCCACCCCACCCCACCCCCACCAGCCTCCATGGCCTGTGCCAGCACTGGGGATGCTGCATAAAGGGGAAATATGGCGTGTTTACAGAGAGAATTTTCAAGAAGTGTTAATTTAATATGCTAAAGTGTTCCCTTCAGCATTTTACCTTTCTTGTTGTTTTCACAAAACAGCCAAGACTAAATAATGAGCCCAGGGCTGTGCCCTTTGGTAGCGTGATAGCTCATTACCCACTAGCGGCCTCCATCTGCCCTCATGGCTGCATAGGGAGCCATTACGATTATGATGGAAATCTCAGAAGCCATTACCAGGCTGCAGCAGAGGGCCCACTGCAGACAGCCTAATGGACTAATTTGTAATTGGGAGAGGGAAATGAGTGAGCGAGCTGGGCCCGTGTTGATGAGGGTGGAAGTGCGCATGCTAAATGTGATAAATGAATAGGAATGTGTGTTTGCGCAGTGGGCTCTACAAGGCTCTCCATCTCTCCCGGGGATTGGAGGCGTGCTGACAAGCAGTGAGGAGCGAGGAGGAGAGGCTCAGGGGAGGCGAGCGGGATTCAAGGAGAGTAGCTAAGGATAAATCGGTGAGGAAAACTAATGGCAGTGAAATCCGGGAAACGACTGCATCTGCCATGAAAGTAGTAATTAGGAAGCATTTGGTGTGCATGTCTTTAGCTGTTAAAATAGGGATGCGGAGGAGCCTGGTGCTTGTGGGAAGCGGAGGGCTGGGGCGGTGATGTTCCTGGAGGGAAGCCCCTGTAGAAGGCTCCAGGGGACAAGCGTCCTTGGGCCTGGCAGCAGCTCATTCCTGAATCACCAGAGAGCCCTCCTGCAGGCTGCTGGCGGCTGGGCGGCTGGGCGGTGGGAGGCACTGCAGGCCCCGAGGCTGTTATGCAAGGGAAGGAGCCCAGGACAGAGGGGAGCCTGACAGCCCAGGTGTCAGGGCCCTCGGGCTCCTTGTCCTGAGGGCTGCAGCCACTTCCTCAGCCCCCACACCTGCCTTTCCAAGTGAGGGGGTGGGTGCAGGTGGGCTTACAGATGCCTATGGATCTGATTTCTGAAAACGGGCATTTCCTTCTGTCTGTTCATTGGTTCCCAACATCTCAGCAGCCCTGCCAAGAACGCTCCAGGTGTTCCTGAGGCAGGCTCGGCCTTTCTCCCTCTCTTGCTGGCTTGGCCTGTTGATGGATAATCCCCCCAGTCAGTCTGAGACCATGTCCTGCTTGGAACTGTCCTTGTCTCCTTTGCCATGTTGCTCCTCGGTTCTGTTCCCTGACCTCCAGGCCCTGGCACCCTTTCCCCAGGTTAGCCCTTCACAGCCCTAGAGCTGCAGCCTAGGCCTTGGCGTGTCCCTTTCTCCCAGCTGCCTGCTGCCCTCGTCCCTCTCTAGGGATCTCACGCTTCCTCCTCAGCAGCCTGTTTGTAGCCCTGGTTCCCAGGCTTCTTCCTGCTCCAAACATTCCCGTCTTTTTGCCCAGGAAGACATCTGAGCCTTTGTAAGCAGCCTGTGGGGAGACACAGTCCCTCAGAGAAGGAAGCACTGCAGCAATCATTAGAACCCAGGCCTGCCTCTCAGAGCACCTTCCTAAGGAGAGGGGCTGAGTCTGCCCTCAGTCGCACCTCCCTCCCAGGGGCTCCCTCATCCCATCACATCCCCAAGTGCATAGGGAAAGTCCCCATTTTCTTCACCCACCACCCAAAGGTAAGAATTCTAATTAACTGCCTAATGGGATGATGACAGTCTTGTTCAGCAGCATTTTATTGGCAACCTATGTGATTGATCACACGATGGATCGATCTCACTTACTTTGAAAATGCATTTGAGAAAACCAACAAAAAACACAAATACATTGAGACTCAAAACCAGCTCAGTCTGGGAGAAAGCAATCAGTCAACAAAAGAGGCTGAGAAACACTATCCAATATTATAAGTTAAAGAAAGTTATTGAAAATACACAAATGTAGTTCTGTTCTTCCTAGATGCTGTGGAAGAGGGACAGTTAGATGAATGCTTTGTTCGTAGAAGCATATGACTTCATCAGGAGAAACTGATTTTTCCCCATCCGGTGCCTGCTGTTAAGAACGCCATTGATTATGCTGTTGCTGTCCCTTAAACCCGACATCACCATCAATGTCAGAAGAAAGATTGAGATTTTCCCACAGAGAGCTATTGCTTAGATGTCCTTTAGCAACTGATCCCCCAGCCTGGAGTCGGCCCTGGACTAAGCCCTGGAGAGTCTAGAAATTGCAGGTGCCTGCTGGGCCTAAGCTCCCATTCTAGTGAGGCTGGTGTACTTGGATACTAGTCCAATAAGGTAGACAGTAACAGAGATTTAGAAAATACCCAAGAAGCCATCCACTCATTTGACAAACATTTATTGAGCACACCATGTCGGGCAGGCACTGAATTAATCACTAGAGACACAGCCTTAAATTAGTGGACGTGGCCTCTGTCCTCTGGAAGCTTATGGTCTGATTCTGACCCAGGCAAAGGGAAGGCTCCAGGGAGGGAGTCAAGGGCAAGAGGGTGAGGAGAGAGAATTTGAGCGAGGCTGTAAAGCTAAAAGGCGTTCATTAGAAGTCAGTAGCAATGAGATATCCAGGAGAACCCCAAATATCTGGAAGGTAAACAACATATTTGTAAATATGAGTCAAAGGAAAATTAGAAAAGATTTTGGCCTGGCTGGTGTTGCTCAGTGGTTGAGCATTGACCCATGAACACGGAAGTCATGGTTTGATTCATGGTCAGGGCACATGCCTGGGTTTCAAGCTCGATCCCGAGTAGGGAGCGTGCAGGAGGCAGCCGGTAGGTAGATGATTTCTCTCATCATTGATGTTTCTGTCTCTCTCTCTCCCTCTTCCTTCATCTCTCTGCAATCAATAAAAACATGTAAAAATACTTTTTAAAGAAGAAAATACTTTGAACTGAAAGTTAATAAAGCACTACATATTAAAATCAGTGGGTTTCACTTCTTGTAATGCTTAGAGAAGAATTAATAGTTCTACGTAATAGCTTATGCTTCAGAAAGGAAGAACTGTTTCACTAAATCAATGACCAGAGTTCTGCCAGGAGAAGCTAGGAAGAGAAGAGTACAAAGAGACTGAAGATAACAAGGGGAATAATAAATGAAGTAGCAAAAATTATCAAAATATGAAGCAAACAGTAGAGAAAAATAACAGGTAAAATTTGGTTCTTTGAAAATACCAACAAAATTGAGAAACCCTTAGCTAAAATGATCAAGGGGGGTGGGAGGGAACCCATACCGATATGGTTTTGGGGAAACTTCGCCAACCTGTCTCCCCTGGTGTGCACCCAAAGTGCCCCTGCCACAGGCCCCTGGGTCAGACAGCAACACTGAGGCCCGGGGTCCCTGCCCTGCTGGGACTGGTGTACACAGACCCTCACCTGACACCTGGGGTTCTCGTGGAAGTTGACTTAATGAATTGGAAGCCCCCACCCTTCCCCAAATAATCTTGTGCTAATCTGGCCACCATGCCCACCAGGTACTGGTTGCCTGTGCCATGGCATTGCTGCAGGCAAGAAGGGTATCTTGAAAGGACAGGAAAATTGACAAGGAGAGGGGGTGGGTGCCATCTTAGGCACTGGTTTCACCTTACCTTTCCAGACTGCACTCACATGCATTGTCTTACAGTCTCTAACAAGTTTGGGAACTAGGTATGGCCTAAGTAGATGTTTTCACTAGAAATGAAAAAGGCTGGAGCCCAGGAGTGCCAAGGTCTTGCTCAAGGTCACACAGTGACTTGCAGACACAGTGGGAACCAGAGCCCAGAGGTGCCGACTCGGAGCTCCCCACAGGGGGCTGTGAGGAAAGTGACTGTGAACCACTGTCTGAGTAAACTGCACACCCACCCTGGGCGGAAGGCCAGGCCGTGAAAGCTGATGCAGAGCATTCTGGGACCCCACTTGCGCAGCATTTGAAACGCAGCCAGGGAAGAGGAATGTCCTGGAGTTTAGCCTCTGTTGGGTGTTTCTGAGAGTGTTGTTCTCTCCTGCTGGATTTAATGAATAAATTATAATAACTTTTGCATTTTTATCTATGTTTTTCTGCCCTCCCTTCATAATTTCCCTCTCCTACTTCTGTGCACTGTATTTCTTTTTGTGCCTCCGAATATTATTTCTTTAAAGCTTCCTCCTAGTGATTGCACACCTCTGCTCTCTGTTTGTAAGTGCATATGCGCAGAGCCAGGAACTTGGAGCAGCTTGAGGAAGAAGGTACATTTCTACTTCCAAGGGGAAATGTGTTTATAGGAGCTGAGAAGAAGAAAGGGGGAAATGGGATATGACCCCTGGTGTTATGTGACCTCCTTCAAGAATAGATAGTATCTCACCTGTCTGTCCCCTACGTGGGACCAGAGCCTTGCAGACATTAGCACTTCAGTGCACTTAGCAAATATCTGTATTGCAGAGTAGCTGGGCACCAATGGGCTGGGGGGCTGCATGATTGCATGCAGACATAGGTGATAAAGCACGAGAGTCCTATCTCTGTGTATTGTGGAGGGAGCCTTCTCCATGCACTCCTTCTCTCCATCCCATTACAATTGTTTGTCTTACATTCATTTCATTCAACTCTCAGGATTTCTCTGTGTTCTTAGTGGGATAAGGTGACTTCTGTAATTTGTTTAAGAACATTCTTCTTCCCCAAAAGTGCTCAATCAATGTAAATATGATGGAGAGACTAGATCAAACTCTAGGAGGAAAGTTAACTAAGCATAAGAATTAGCCTGAATGTGATTTATGATATACAGTCTTTAGTTTTCTACTATTTCTAGTAGTTTATTAAATAACTTTTCTTGGAAAGTCTAATTCCTTTGGGAAGAGGTACTTATTTTTTAATCTTCACTCAAGGATATGTTTTTGCTGATTTCTTTTTTTTTTTTCAGAGAGAGGAACAGGAAGCGGGCGAGGGGAGGGGTGGGGGGGGAGAGTGAGAGAGAAAGAGAAACATTCATGTGAGAGAGAGAAACATTGCTAGGTTGCGTCCTGTACTCACCCCAACTTGGGATCAATCCCACAAACTAGGTCTGTGCCCTGACCAGGAACCCTCAGTCTGTTGGTATACTGAAGGACACTCCATCCAACTGAGGCACCAGCCAGGGCAGAAAAGATACTTCACATTGCGTTATAATATGCAAAGCACCATTACTACTAGGATGATTTGAGGGATGGGGAACAGTATTTAGAACTGAGATACAGTTTTAGGCAATTAAATAAAATCCACTGATCAGAAAAAAATGTAACATGATAGGACAGGAGAGAAATAGTCTTTGCCCATATCAACCACAAAAATAGTAAGGATTTCTATGAGGCAAATTCTGAGTTTAAAAAAAATAAATTCGAAGGACAATCTGATTTGAAATTGGCTTCCTCTTTGAACTAGGCCAAGCATGTCAAACTCAAGGCCCACAGGCCGCATGCCTCATTTATTTGGCACATGTTAGCCTTTGAGTTTGACATGCTTGAACTAGGCCTTCCAGGCTCAGAATAAAACGTGCATCTTCAGTGCAGAGCTGGTTTCTGTAATAGCAACTCATGTCCACCCAGAGCACTTTTGCTGACAATCAAAAGTCGTTGCTAAGAAGCTTGTTTTCCCAACCAGGAGTGAATTACAAGGAAAACAGCAAATTGGGAAATCCCTGTAAAGTTTTCTTTTTCTCATAAACACCTTGGTTTGTTTCCAAAATTACATTTATTTTACAAATAATCAGAATCTGATAGAGTTCTCTCTCTCTCTCTCTCTCTCTCTCTCTCTCTCTCTCTCTCTCTCTCTTTATTCTTAAGAAGCCAAGCAGGCCTAGATTGACTGGCTTCCCAGGTCCAGCAGGAAGCTTCCTAAAGGGCTCTTTTGGACTCATGGCCAGGAAGACACCGGGGTGTAGGAGCCCTAGAGATCGGAGCCATACCATAAGGAGGAAGGGGAGTTAGGACTGGCCCTGACCGCCCTCCTGCCCTCGTTTCATCTTCATTCCAGCCAGTTCTCTGCTGCCCCTGCCCACCCTCAACCCCTTCAGTCCCCACTAGCTGCCACCTCTTCTTTCTCTGTAGCCTCCTACTCAAGTCCACTTAGGAGAACAGGCTGGAGGCTGTTGTAGGCTCTGAAGTGATTTATGGCTTAGCAGGAACTTCACTAAACTTCCCAATTTGATTTTTTAGTTTTGAAAATCAAACAGAGTTCACAAAGTAAACATCACAGGTTGACATCCCAGCCCAGAGCAGAGGAAAAATGTCTCAAGTTAAATTTTTTGGCACGGAACAGAATTTACGAGCGTTTTCAATGTTTGGATTGTCTCCCCCCGTCACTGTTATTCCTTACCCCCCAGAGTTAGGTGTGGAGAGATTATGTTGGCTGGTTTCCATGGTGACACTGAAGGAAAGTAATTTCTTAAAGTAGCTTTCTACTGTGTTATTTCACATGCATGAAACATCAACATCTATTTGGCGTGGCTGTTACCCCTAAACGTAAAGGCACATAAATGGTTGGAGTATTTTATGTAAATAGACAAGTGGGGTGATATTTTCCTTGGTCCCATGCCGACCCTAGCAACAAAAGTCTCTCAGTTACCCAGGCACCTGGGAGGGAGCAAAGGAACAGTTCTGCTCAGTGTTAAGCAACCTTCTCTCCTATGAATAACTATAAAAAACCCACAGAGCTTGGATTTAAAGTCCACCCCCACCTTAAGCCCGGGACTTCCAGGCTCGCCGTTCAAATACCAGATGAAGTTCCCTTTGGGGGTCAGTCTTCAAACAGCCAGTATTTTAAAACCTGGATACTGTTTTAAAACCCGACCTACTTGGTCAGCTACTGCAAGTACCCCCTTCTCTGTCCGAAGAGTCATCTAGAACCTTCCTGCCCCAGGAAGCACTCAGTTGCCCCCAGCCTCCCGGAGAGATGAAGTGAGGGAGAAGCCTGTACTTTGGTAATGCTCTCTACTCCCTGCTACCCCAAAGCACACACACACATTTGCATGTGCCCACACACATATACACACCTCGCACACTCACACTCACCTTCTTGAAGCTTTTGGACAGGGTACTCTTGTCTGTGGCGAGCCAGAGTTTTGAGTGAAGGAGAACAAGATGAATGGCTGCCCTGTTTCCCTTTCCCTTCGTGTAACTCTGGTTATCTGTATATATAAAGGCTAAGTGTTATCTGTCCAACCGGTACCTATGATGCACACCAAGCACCAGGAGGCAGTTGCTCAATGCAAGAGCTGCCATGACACGCACTGGCCATTTAAAAATAAACGACACCATGGATCTGGCACCGGCAAACCAACACTCGGCTTCCCCCCTCGGCTGGGACACAGGCCCCACCACCACCCTCGGGTGACACCCCACCGAATCGCAGCCAATGCTGCCAAGACCCCATGGCACAAAATGCGGCCCACAGCCCAGCCCAGCCCAGAAACGGTGGCTGTGGGCGCAGGCTGTGGGCATCAGATAGCAACACCCAGCTTCCTCTCCCTAGCAACTAGCCTCCTTGGAGTTTCTTCAGCCCAAGAACCCAACTTGCTTTATAGCCAGGTGCAAACATTTTATAGTTTAATCAAATGTCTGTGAAGTGTCTTCCCATGCTTCATCATTTGATCCTCACAGAAGTCCTGGAGTAGCTAGATAGGAGACTCGGTAGAATCCTATTTTCTTTTCATTAGCAAAATGCAAATAGCAATACTAAAATATTTATTCTAATTAATTTCCTTTCAATGTGCATGAACCCGTGCACTGGGACACTAGTATTACATAACTGAGGATGCTTGGTTTGGGAAGTATATTGAAAAGCACTGCCTTATCTTTGGAGCACGGTATCACCTTCCATGTGGAGAGCACCTTTACCTCTTCCAAGTTCTTTCCTGCATGTCAGTTTATTTGAACTTTCTAAGAATCCTGGAAGGTTGTTTTCCTCGGTAGGTGCCTTGTTTGAAAGCTGCAGGGACAGAAGTTTGGGTTGCCCAGCACATTAGGAACAGAGCCGCCAAGTCAAGAATTCAGGACCCATGCTTTCCCCAAAATTCTTGTGTTACTTGGCATCTTCCGCATCAGCTCAGTTAGGAGGTGAGCAAGTGCAAGGGCAGTGCCTCTGGGACTCAGTCTCAAGCACACATAGACCAGCGGGAGGAACCTCTACATAACAGGCATTTATTGATCACCTGCTACATGCCGGATGCTGCTCTAGGCAGCAGCGGCTACAACAGTTAAGGATCCCTACATTCCAGTGGGGGCTGGCAGATGATTAATAAATGGGTTACATGCCTAGGGTGTCAGGTGGTGGTAAACGAAAAGAAGAAAAATAAAGCAGGGAGGGAGGCAGAGCCTGCGGGGCTGAGGAGAAGAGTCTTGTACTCTTAAGTGGGGCTGCAGAGAAGGTCTTACTGAGGGCGGACATGTGAACAGAGCTGAAGGTGTTACAGGAGGAAGCTTCAAGGGTCCCTGGGGGAGGAAAAGTCCAGGCACAGAGAAAGGGCAGACACCGTGGGAAGCTGCGTGTGCTGCTTTCCTTAAGTTTGCAAATGCATGTACTTGTTCTGTGTGTGTGTGTGTGTGTTTGAAAACTTTTCTTGAATGCCAGCCTCGGTCCATGGCTGTAATTTTTGCCTTAATGACTTCCTGCACTTGGGAGCTCTGTAATAGGCGCATTCAGAACGCCGTAATCATGGGTCCTGGGCTGGTATCGCATTACCTGTGGAAAAGGCAGAATCGCTTTGGCACTGATTGGATCTTGGGGTGGCGACTACATTTTCCTGGATTTTAATGCAGAGCATTGAAAACATGTCAGGAGCCGGGTCTCAAGTGTTTCTCTTAAATCGAGGAGAATCGTGTCCTTAGATGCAGGGGGTACTGGACGGAACTTGGGATGGGGGTAGGCAGAAGGGTTCTTATGTTTTAAATGCCAGTCAGCTGCAACCACTAGTTATCTGGAGCCTGTTCAAACTCATTTGGAGAACAGTTGAATTTTTAAAGTGCCTTTTGAATCTCTCTTTCATTTATTTTAACTGATCTGCTGGGATTAGGAGCTTGGTAGGGGAACACCAGAACGCTTGCCAAAATGTGTGAATAATTAGAGCTCCTCTGATGTGTGCCAGATAGAAGGGGAGTATTCACACTTCTGATTAGATTCAGCTAAATGCAGTTGTAAATCACTGCTGCCACAGTAACCGGCTGTCTGCAGTCTGCAGGGGAAGAGGCTGCGGGTTGGGGGGCTGCCCCAAGGCATGAGTGGGAGAGATGGGCAGGGAGCATGGCTCCAGCTACCAGCAGCCACAGTGACAATAATTTTAGCATCTCTCTCAGTTCAGGCCCATCATCTTGAGTGTTGCTGGGCACCGAGCTGGCTGCCTTCGTGACACATACAAGTAAGATGAGTCCCTGCTCCTGGACACTTCCAGGCTCCTGGGAGTCGGGAGCTAAATGAACCACTGTTGTGTCGGTGGGACAGACACCAGACTGAAAGGCCCCAAGGAGGAGTCACCTCTGCAGAAGGGAATGGGGAGGGGAGAATTGAAAAGTCAGTTGTTTTCTTCAGAAATGAAAGGTGATATTGCAGAGAGCCCAGCAAGACGAGCCAGTGGTGAGATGACCTCAAGCAGAGGGAACAGCATGCGCAAAGCCCAGGTGTGGAGGGATTGGGAAGCCAGGCAGGTGAGGACGGTGGTTGTACGGCTCGCAGAGCAGCTTGGGTTGGAGCTGAGGGCTCTTGAACACTCACAGAGGAAGCTCTTCTCCAGATCACATACCCCTCCAGAGTCCCTGCCTCAGACTGACACAGACCCACCTCCCCCCCCCCCCCCCCCCCCCCCCCCCCCCCCCCCCCCCCCCCCCCCCCCCCCCCCCCCCCCCCCCCCCCCCCCCCCCCCCCCCCCCCCCCCCCCCCGGCCTGCTCCCCCTCCTCAGGGAGAGACCCATCCTAGTCAGTCACTGATGTCCGTCTTTCTCAGAGGTCTGGAGCAGGAGAAATGAATGTTGAAATAAATGTTAAGAATTGCCACCCTCACCAGTGGGAGCTGTGGAGGTGAGGAAGGTGAAGAAGGAAATATAGAATGGTTAATTTAAGAAGCTGGCTGGCAGAAGCTGTGGTGTAGAGTTACCGGTTTGGGTGAGATGTTGGCGGGAGGTTCTGGTCTGAACAGAGACAAGGCAGAGGGGTCCATTTCAGGAGGGATTTCCAAGTGCAGTCCAGCAGGACTTGCTAGGACTCCGGCTGCATGCTGGTTCCTGCCGAGTTGAGTGTGGCCATTTATGATCTCTCTTATTGCATGGATGCTAATGGTACTCATCTTTCCTGATTAGCATGGAGTGCCACAGCCAAAGACACCGTGTCCTGCAACAGATAGGCCATGAGTATACGCCTTTTAAAGGATTGCCCAAGGGCTGGAATCCTGGCAGTTCCTAATCACAGCCCCACCTTTCTTCCCTCTCCAATACCACTCTTCCACTCCCTTCAAAACAAAACTCCCCTCCCTCTGTGAGTACATGGCCGCCTGTGGCCTTGGCTCTCTCCATCTGTTCTTTGAAGAGTATCCCACTTTCTGTCTTGATCATGCAACAAGTTGCTCTGAAAGGAGCCAGCAGTCTGAGGTGGGACTGAACGCCCAGGGAAAGGAATTCGGGGACATGCAACAGAATGGCATGGAACCCAGAGCAAATATAGAAATGAGCAACACGTGGAGAATTTGGGATGGAGAGAAAAGCATAAAAATTGCAACCACATCTGACATCTCTCACAAGGGTGAGAGACAGAGGAAATAACACCCTTCACGTCAGAAAGCCCCCTCCACCCCCAGCCCTCCCCTCCCCCCCCTACGCACCCTCGGGGCTGTGATGGGGTGTTCAGAAGACCTAAACCTTTTCCAAGCCCTTTACGTCTACTGCTTTGGCCCATAACTTCAGATGCTCAGAGAAATGCTTGCTCTTTTGCATCTTCTCCAGGCACAATATAATAGATACACTGAGCTGATAATTGCCCTGGTGTGCATGGAACACAATAATTTGGAATGTGAGAAGAAAAATGTAGAAATACTTGTCATTTTCAATCTCCTTTAGATTTCGTTTTTGTGTCTTTGTTTTAGAAATATGTTAGTACAGTGGCATATGAGTAAGGGGACCAGATTTTAACATCGATAAAGCAGGACGCCATTGACCGCTTGGCCGCCGAAAACCGTATATTCCCTTCCCGTTCTCCTGCCGTTCCCTAGCTTGTTGTGCATTCTTTCCAAAAATTGGGACTTTTTTAAAATGCTGCAGGATGCGGGACAAATTGTTAAAAATAGGGACCGTCCCACCAAAAGCGGGATGTCTGGTCACCTTACATATGAGCACAGTATAAAAATCAAAAAAAATCTACTAGGAGAGGTAAGTGTGTTGCTTGTCTGTCTGTCTGTATTTACTTTGGGGCACATACTCCAATTGGGCAGACTGGCGGGGTAGGTAGCAGGTTTGTGCTTGGCGTTAGGGCAGGAAGGAAGCCCTGAAACTGAGATTCCTTGTGGAAATCTCAGTTACCTGCATGGCTTTTCCTTCTGGCCTACAGGTCAGCCTGCTAGCTCCCCCGCAGCCACAAAGGACCCCTCCAGAACCCAGAAACGGGAATTCGGCACATGATGTATCCCTTTGGACAAGAGACGGCGCCTGACTGTGGTCCCTACATTATCACATGTTAATCCAGCTATGTAGGCCATTTTCTACATCTGTTTGTGTCACCAAATAGTAAAAGTGTCATTAGATTTCTAAATCCTAGGTCTGGAATTAGGTTACAAAGTCAGTACAATATAATGTGTATTCTGCGGATTTGTGATGATCCGTAGGTGGTGCCTGAAGGTTCGAAAATTGGCCCAAATGCAGAGAAAAATTTTACTCCCAATGAAAAAAGACATTTTAAGAACATATTTCCATTTGTTTTGCTTTTTGTTTTACAACAACCATCTCCTCTCTCCTAAAGAATTGAGATTGCTTGTTAGTGGGACTAGCTGACAATGAATTTATAATGAAAACAAAACCGATTTTGAATTTTTTAAGTCTGAGATTTCATTAGTTTGGTAATGAGTCATGAGTTTTAAGCTCAGTTATAAAAATCTTCGTAATGCTTTCCTCTGTTTAGACATCTCTTTTCTGCCACTTTGCAGGTTGCTGCACATGCACAGAGCACATAGATTTGTTGCACGTTAAATATTAAAGTTTTATAGACTATTTTTATTTCCTTCTGCTTGCACTCCCTCCTCCAGCTCCTAACAGCCCACATGCTCAGCCTTCAAAGGAAGCCAAGTGTAAGGAAGTTTAATAAAGAGAGTTTACCGAATGGGGTGAGGGGAGCCACACTGACCTCATGGCACACCCTTGCCACACAGCCGGGGGCTCTGTGGAAGCTCTTCTGGAAAGTATCTCTTCCCACCAGAAGCTGTCCTGCAGTGTCGGTCGAAAGGTACTAGGTGCAGGTGTCACACATGACTAATGAGGCATGAGGAGTCGACAGCCAAGCAACAGAGACTATCGCTGCAGGGACTGGCGACCGAAGTGTGAAGAGCAGTGCAGATGTGTGACTGGCGCAGCAAGGGGGCAGGCAGGCAGGAGAGGAGCTATCACACTTGTGCAAGGAATGGGCAGGTTCACTTATTTGATTGATATCTTCTCACAGAATAGAGTGGGTTAGAAAAAGACTGAACTCTCTTTTTCTTTTTAAATTGGGAGGTTCCTCCCTGTGAGTGTTCAGGCCTGGCAGCAAAATTTCCAAAATCTTCTAAGGCAAACCAGAGTCACCTCTTGCTGTTGGTAGGTTTTCACAACTTGTTTTATTGTGAAGCTGTGAGAAAGGATGAGGCGTATTTTGCTCATTAACTTTCATTGTCATCAGAACATCACAGTAATAGTGCAGTGTTCACGGGTGTATGCTTAAATCTCCAAGCTAATCAAGCTGTATACGTTAATTAGGTGCCGCCTTGTGTAGGGAAGAAAAGTAATGCGGTGTCCCACTATTCGGGGCCCGCGGGCTCTAATTGGTACGGAATGCCTGTGTGCAGCCTGTAGTCTGCATGGGGGAGAGCAGGAAGAAGAAAATCGAAAGAAGTGCCAATTAGTTGTCATTGTGTGAAAGGCTCGCCCTGGAAAGATCCACACACTGAGTGGTTGGGAGAAGGCAAGAGACTAGGCCCGGGACTCAAAATGCGTGCGTCTGGTTCACCTGTTGGGGCGTCTTCCTTTAGTGACTCACTGTGCCCGGCTCTGGACCTTCGCTCTCTCAGTGCTCACTGAATGACAATCATCCTATATTTTTTTTCTTTTTAAAAAACAATTTATTTTCCAGGATGGAGGAATCTTACCTTATTCTATGTTACTCAAAATGCTCTTATTTCATTATGTATTAAAACAAGTTTGTCTATATTTTTATTTGTTTATTAACCTTAGGAGAAGACTACCCAAGGGGTGAATTTTAAGGACCGCCTTTTTGGTTGAGAAACAGAAGGCTACAGGCGGAGAGGGAGGGAGGGAGATGAAGCCAGGCGGGGGCTGGCTTTCTCTCCGAGTCCTCTTCAGAGCAGAAATGAAGATGAAATTAATGGGAGGAGTGTTGATCTCCAGAAAAGCAGCTCCAAACCATAGACCCAGGACAGGTTTCTAAACAGCTGTTCTTCCTATTAGAGGCAGGGCCTTGATGTATGGCTCCCATTAGGAAGTGTCCTGATGGAGAGGGCCTGCACTTTCTCCTGGTCCCCCCTGAATTAAACAATTGGAGTATTTTACATCAGGGGTCATAAGTGTCAACAAGATGGAGAGCTTTGCCTCTTGATTAAAAGAGGCCTGTAAGTTACTGAGGAAGTTCTCACTGGTATGAATAGTTCGGGGCTCTTTGAAAGTCGTTATGCTCAAGGGGAAGTCCAGCTGTTGTCCTGCTGGGAGAGCAGGCAAGGCGAGGTGGAAAATGCCTCTGAGAGCTGATGCCGCACTCCCAGGTCCTGCTAACCATGGGGTCTGGGAAGGTGGTGCCTCTAAAAGAGTCCCTGAGGCAGGACCCGCAGTCCTGGCAGACTGGGATGGGGACTCAGTGACACGCCTCCATTTGCTAGTATGTTTGTGTTTGCTTCAGTAGCAGTCACATCTTGTTACTTCTCAACTTAATTAACCAACCCCTCTTCTCAGTCTCAGAGTAAAAGTGATGCCCTAGGGCCAGGTGCTGCCCTTATGTGGTGTCCCTCTTGGCACTGCTTCCTTTGCACCCAGTTTGAGAAGCACTGGCAGATGACTTCGGCCTCCTTGCCCCAGGTGTCAGCTTGAGTCCAGTTTAGTCCCTCAGGTGCCCTCGGCCAGAGACAGTCAAGGTCATTGCTAAAGAAGTGAGAGGACAGGCGAGTGGGATAGTGGTGGAGGAGGGAGCACAGGGCCTCAGCAGCAGGGCAAGGACAACAGGGTCTAGAGTGAGAGGTGACAGATGTCTCTAGGTAGATGCCCTTATGGCAACTTTTCTGGAGAGAAAGGAGAATCCCAGCAATATTAACAGGACTACAACAAATGGAAGTCAGAAAATAAGCAGATGGAGCATGCCTCATAGTTTAGCTTTTATCATCAATAATTCTGAATTGCAAGTGAATATGGCTAACTGGAGTTCAAACCATCTGCCGTTCACTTCAAGATACTGTTTAGAAACCAACTCTCCCCCAAGTGTGTGTGGGGGGCGGGGGGCGGGAAGGAGGAAGAGGGAGGGAGAATCATTCTTCTCAGCTGTCCTGTGAAAACAAACATGCGATTGTGCCTGATGGAAAGGTCAGGTGCAGGTGGACACCATCCATCTCTGGGGACTGAGAGGAAGTCCGCAGCCCACACTGTGCTTTCTGGGCCTGGGGGGACCCCTTCTGGCTGCCCTCTGATTTCAAGTGTCAGCGCCTTGAAGGCAGGTGCCATGTTTCTTCTTATGGGCTGGATTCCACACCCAACTCTAATCTCCATGCAGGGAACTCAACTGCTGATGTGTGCACCCCAACCCCTGCTGAGCCCTGCTGAGCTCTCCTCTGCATCTTTCAAGTATTTTAGAGGTCAGCTGCAGGCCCACACTGAGCTGTGGATGTGAAAGGGGCAGCTGGAATCTCTAAGACAGGGGACTGCTGGTTCTGCATGAGCACTAACCCCAATCAAACCTTGTCGTAATCACTCACTTTATAAAAATTAACTTTTGATTCAGAAGGCTCTAATATCATAGCACCCATAAGGAAATAAATTTAAATGGAAAATCACCCACAAACTCAGATTTAGCTTACTCTACCTGTTCCCCTTTCCTAGCTTACCTAAGAAATATAGGATAAAGCTTTCATCAAGAATACTATAGCTGTGCACTTCTTTTTTGTTTTTAACAGGACAGCAGCTAGCTTTTGTATTGAGCTTTCCTGGACATTAAAAAAAAATAGATAACTAAAACATAAAAACTTACCCAAAATATCTAAAGAGGAAAATCTGAAAACTGTGTGTGTGTGTGTGTGTGTGTGTGCGTGTGCAGACACAAATACCAAAGGTATTGCAGAGACTTTTATTTTTTAAAGTGTTGACTACTGTTTGTTCATACTCCAGTGGTGTTAACAAGCAGTAGACTGTTAGTGACAATCACACTCTCTCCTGCACTCACGGCAGAAGGCTTGATTTAATCGAAGAGCTGTCATTTATTATTCTGTTGTGCAATTCCAGGGGGGTAGCTAACTGATCAAGCTCCTGCTCCCAGGAGCAGAGGGCTTTTTTTTGTTCTGTCTAAATCCTCAATACAAATTGCTGTATTTCTGGACTCCCAGCGGGACCCATTAGAGCCTGTGGGGCATTAAGGATCATTAATAGTGCTGTCAGAGAGAGGGGGGTGGGGAGGGGAGAAAAGGAAGAGAGGGAGGCAGGAGGGAGGGGAAGGGGGTGTAGAAGAGTAGCCAGGAGTTGTGTAGCTGTTTCAGGAGTGAGAAATTAGTACATCTGCTGTGTTCATAGTGCCCAGTGTTTGATGTGTGTTAGCAGACGTCTTTAATTAGCTAGGTGTTTACTTCCATGTATTGAATCTTTCAACTGCCACAATTCTCTCCCTTCCACATCCTCTGCCCACATTCCTAACATCTTCCTCTCTCCAGAAGTCAGTGTAGAATCTCCAACTCCTGATAGGCAACTGAGGGATTGAGAAAACTGAGTGAGTGGGGGAGTGACACCCTTTAAACAGCACATGCACACCCATGTTGCAGCCATAATTTACGATATCACCTATGAAAGCCCATTAACCGTGATTCCTTTTTAAGCATTTAACTATATAGTAATCAGGTAGCAATGTTTTAATCACGTACTGGCTAGCTTACTTAACCAGTTCTAGGAAGAAGGGCTAGTGTTAATTAGGATAATGTGCTGCGGTTTTAAGCAAGAAACCCTGACTCCGGGTCTTGTTCAGAACTGAAGCCTTTCTCAGGACTCTTCCTTCTCCTGGAAGCCCATGTCTGTGCGAGGCTGACGCACCTTTGCCTCCTTAGCATTGATTGTTGTTTTTTTCTCATTATTTCATTTTTTTTATTTGAGTCTCAGATTCCTGAATCTAATCCTCTGCGTCTAAACCACGGAAAGGAATGTTTCCACAGTAATAATTGACATGTGCCTCGTGTGTTCTTCATTCATTCATTCCTGCATCGCATGCCTGTGAATGACGGACGCTGTACATGACATGGATCACAGTGAAGGGAAAACCAGGGCATCATTCCTGTCCTTGTGGAGCTCCCCCTCCAGTGGGAGAATCCCCATCCCGGAGGGAGAGCCCTGACGCTGTTAGATGCAGGGGCTGTGGGAACGACAAGGCGCTCGACCTGGAGGGCGGCCCAGGAAGGGACAGCTGAGTGGTGTAAAGGGAAAACAACACGACTACTTCGTTGCAGAGACTGTGTTAAGTGCTTTCCCGTGACTTAAATCGGTTCGTCCTTGTAATGAGCATAGGGAGGATTCTTAGTTCACAGATGAGGAAGCTAACGTTTAGAAGGGAATACGCTGCCTGCCTGATGCACAGCATAAGCCACAGCACAGCTGAGAACTTGACCTTGGACGGTAACTGTCTCTTCTCCGCTTTTCCACCTCTGTTGGCCTCGCTGAGCCGCGGTCAGCCAGGCTGACTGAGTGGTCCATTCTGCCCTCACCGAGGCCCTGGAATTTCTTGTTGCTGTGCACATGGCAGAGACACAGGCCTGGCTCACAGATGGCTTCCAGCTGGGTGAGGTAGATGCAAAAGAAGCGAGTAAGATCAGTCCACTATCTCTAGTTTGGAAGAAATACCACATTTCTTTGCTTTCTTAAATCAATCTCATTTTCTTCTTGCAACAGCACCCCCAAGGGGAACTGAATGATGAGGCAGAATCAATGATGCTTCATTTATCCTCAGAGTCAGGTCTAGGTTCTGTGCTTTACCTGTTGCCAAGGGATCATGAAGATGGGAAGTCCTTAAGCTTTATGTCCCCAGCTCACAACTGGGACATCCCTCATTTCTATCCCCATGAACACTGGAAGCCTAGAGTGGACATTTTTCCTGGGGTCTTGCTTCCTCCTGTGGGCTGCCCCCAAAATGGGCTGGGCCTGGTCCTCTGAGACCGCTCTGTCTCTTTCAATCCATCCTGGGTGAATCCTTCTCTAGTCTCAGGAAAGCGCTTCTCCATGTCTCAGGTTCTCTTCCCAGACCTGGTCTTTCTCATTCAGATAGACTTCAATGGCCTTAAACTCAGTGCCAGAATCATTAGCATCAAAGACAACAGGTATCCCGTTCCTTGAGGGTGGGGCTGGATTTAGTTACCAAATATTGCTAGAAAGTGTGGAGAACATGTTCACAGTGATTCTCAAAGTGAGGTCCACGTGTGCTGTCAGGGGTTCCAAGGCCAAAACTGTTCATTATATGATGTTCACCTTTTTAGCCCACTTCCATTCTCTCCTGAATGTACATGGAATTTTCCAGATGTGATTGAAACAGAGTAAATGCAAAAGCAGATAGGAGACTCCACCTGTCTTCCGAAACTAGACATTGGAAAGACATTTTCAAAAAATGTCAAACAATCCTACTCTTCCCGTTAAATTTTTTGTTTTGGAAAATGTAAGTATTTTTTATAAAAATGTATTGTTTGTTAATATGTAATAGATTTATTATTAGTTTTTAAAAATATTTATTGTTAAAAGTATTACATTATATATTTAAAGATAAATATATAAAAATACATAAATATAACCTTTTTTAAAACTGTGAAAAAATAGCTATAAAATTATAAAAAATGAAAACACACACACACACACCAAACTATCACAGATGTCCCCTTTTCCCCATTGACCCCCTTCTAGCCCACACTGCCCCCTGGCCCCAGGCCTTCACTACACTATATTGTTAGTTTCAAATGAATAAATGTTTACAATTTTCCAAGTTTTAATTCTTAATAAGATAACTATAAGCAGATACAATAACACATAAATAATAACTTTCTGGAAGTCCACAGAAATTTTAAGAGTGTACAGAGGTCCTGAGGCCAGGGCATTTGAGAGCTGCTATGGGAGAGCAAAGAAGGGAAAAAAAACACCAAATTTCCGTATGAAATTGGCCTGGCCACCTTGGCAGTTTCCAATTTGATTATGTCACAGTAGGAGGAGGAGTTATTTGGATATTTCAGCCCTGCCTCTTTTTCTTTTCTGTTTTTCGAATGTAGAGTGCCCATAAAGAAGTAGCCCAGCCAGTGTGACTCAGTAGTTGAGCATCAACCTATTAACCAGGAGGTCACAGTTGGATTCCTGGTCAGGGCACATGCCTGGATTTCGGGCTTAATCCCCAATGTGGGGCATGCAGGAAGCATCCGATCAATGATTCTGCCTCATCATGGATGTGTCTATCTCTCTCCCTCTTCCTTCCTTTCTGAACTCAATAAAATATGTTAAAAAAAGAAAGGAAGAAGAAAGAAAGAAAGAAAGGAAGGAAGGAAGGAAGGAAGGAAGACTTCTAAACCCAGGTAATCACACACCCATTTCTCAAGGACAGTCCCAACTTATATATGCCTTTTGCCCTGGAATAATTATTCAAGATTCCCCATGACACTCCCAATTGGACTGATAAATCATAGGTTAGACTACCTGAACACCCTTCAACTTTGTGAGCTCATAAATGGGACAATAAGATGCCAATCTTCATATTTGCCAATGCCATTTCAGATAAGGGTTTAATCTCCAAATTTTACAGAGAGCTCATACAACTTAACTAAAGGAAGATAAACAATCCAATCAAAAAAACAGGCAAAGGACCTAAGTAGATACTTTTCAAAAGAGGACATTCAGAAGTCTGAGAGGCATATGAAAACATGCTCAAAGTCACTAATCATCCAAGAGATGCAAATCAAAACGACAATGAGGTACCATCTCACACCTGTCAGAATGGCTATCATCAACTAATCAACAAACAAGTGCTGGCAAGGATGTGGAGAAAAAGGAACCATGCTGGTGAGAATGCAGACTGGTGCAACCACTATGGAAGATAGTGTGGGGTTTCCTCAAAAAGTTAAAAATGGAACTCCCATTTGACCCAGTGATCCCACTTCTAGGACTATATCCCAAGAAACTAGAAACACCAATCAGAGAGGATATATGCATCTCTCAGTTCATAGCTGCACAATTTACCATAGCTAAGATTTGGAAACAGGCTAAGTGCCCATCAGTAGATGAGTGGATTAAAAATTGTGGTACATCTACATAATGGAATACTACACCACTATAATAAAGAAAGAACTTTAGCCATTTGCAACAGCATGCATGGAGCTGGAGAGCATTATGCTAAGCGAAATAAGCCAGTCAGAAAAAGATAAATATCACATGATCTCACTCATATGTGGGATATAATGATCAACATAATTTGATGAACAAAAATAGACCCAGAGACAAATGGCTGGGAAGATGGGGGGGGTTAGAGATCAACCAAAGGGCATACTAGTATAACCAACGGACACAGATACTGGGGCAATGGGGGTTGCCTGGGGTGGGAATGGCGGGGAGGTGGGGGAAGGGGATGTCAATCATGGAAAAAGGAGGCATATGTAAAACTTTAGACAATAATAAAAAGATGCCAATCTTCTGATAAGCCCTTGGCACGGACATAGAGGCTGTGAATATGAGTCTCCATGTTTATTTCAGCTGGGCACCAGGTGGTCCGGCCTTCACTTTGCAGGGCATGGTGGACTGCTGAGTCACACGCTCGAAAAGCTCATCGGCAACTAGTAGTTCGGATGACCCTCAAATCTATTTGATAGTGGCGACACAGAGGCGTTGGCAGGGCTTTTTCTGGACATTGCTAAGCCTGCTTGAATCTAAGATTTCAAAT